>JAHWXV010199731.1:0-12355 GCA_024586415.1 Phrixothrix hirtus | reverse complement strand
ATCTACTATTACTGACAACACTATTATGATTACATATAGAATGCTACAAGGATAATCGAAATGTTTTCAATGTATCCAAAATGAAATTAGAAGTTAAGTATTTCTTTATATAGGTTAATGAGAAGTAAATTGAACTTTGATCAAACTATAGTCTCCTAATCTTTTTAGTTGTAACCAAAAAACACTAACAGAGACTCCCAGAACTAAGTTATGTCAAAATATTAATTATCTGTTAATTTAATTTTCTTTAAACTGAAAAAATAATTACTTTCACACAAATTATAGTGTAAATCAACTTATTGCAAAAGTACAAGATCTTTTATTTAAAATGTTAGAATCGCAATAAAAGAATTATTGAAAGTTTAATCTGAACAAAATTTCGCCAAAACAAATATTGAAAGTTACTTAATCAAAATTTGTTTATATAATCCTATCTTAAGTTTTACAAAGCTGTTATTAACAATGCAATTCAAGCGATTAAATCCAAAATTAAATAATTAAGAAGTTTATACGTACGACGGCCAAACATTTTTATAATCTTTTGGAGCAAGAAAAGTTAATAGTCCCTAGATTAGTACAATTCAAAATAAAATTATGTAAAACAAAATTTCAACACTGACCTTCTACAAACAGAGTAACTACTAGATAATTTGGCAGAATAGAAGTGGGCATATGATCTTCTGAATTGAAAAACGGTGGGCTTGGGCCGGATCTCCTGATGGAATGAAGTCAACTATCAGTAGTGTAATATTTCCCGTGGAAATCTGTTAAGGTGTTAGAGTGACGCGAAAAATCGATTTGCAACAAATCGCGTGTGCTTTTGTGTTTATATTAAAATTCCGGCAGCTTATACAGATAAGACATTAATAAAGACGTTAAGAATACAAATGGGAATAAATTACATTAAGTTGATTCAACTTTTACTATTTTTAACCACCCTGAATAAATAAAAATTGAAAATAATTAGAATATAAGAATGAAGACATATTGCGCAATAATAATACTGATTTAAACTGTTTAGAAACCGTTAAAATTAAATAGAGATCGCTTCTAAGATCCAAATAAATATAGAAACGATCTCAAAGCCACTTTTAATTAATAAGCAAGCATTAATTGGAGTTCCGCAATATTACGTTATAAATAAATTGATAAGCGAAGCACACGAGGCTGTCGGCTTAACAGTTAGTGTAAGACTCAATACATAATTATCAATAGCATTCGTAGAACAGAGAACAATACTTGACAATTCTGTATAAAAGCACGTCACTGCCAAGCCCAAAGAGAGTTCCCTGTTTGAACCCTTATTGAGCAGTTCTTTGAATATAATTGCACCGAGAATATATTGCATTAATATATTAAGCTTTACCCATAAGGTTAAGCTGTATTTTGTTAAAGTTACGAGTCCTTTGCTAATTACAATGTACAAAAACCGCTTCCCGTAGAATTATTAGAATTCTGATATTAAAACCGTCGACGCAGTATTAAACTGCCAAAACAGTTCAGTTATTCGAAAGAGTGATTCTCCTTTCTACCGCCCATATTCCATGGATCATATATTCAAGACTGGACGCATTTCTTTGTAGCAGTCCAACACTGACTATAAGAGTAAACAAAGCGCGAGTTCATTTTGTAGCGGAAGCAAGGAAATTGCTGTAGCATTTTCTAACGATGTCGCCAAACACATTTGCGTTGCTGGGTAGCAGAAAACTGCTTGACAACGATCGCCCATGATACCTTTTTTCGCCGTGTTGCATCGGTTACAAGCGCCATAAGATATCTTCATCTGAACCATCAGATTCCCTACGCGATGGAACACGTTCGCATGCAACATGACCCCTTACGCGCCTCGAAGAATACTAAATCGAGCGAACTTAGAGTAATAGAAGCACACCCACGATTTACGGACGATTACGTACAGCTGGCTTACTTTGTTATTATCAAACGCGACGCTAAGAGTCTGTCAAATTAATAGTATACTTCATCAATACAAAGAATTCCCTTTTTGCATTGAATGTACTTATTAATTCTTTTAAATATTTACATATTGCCTTAGAATGTTTTTTTAAATTATTGTTTTGCTTAGTATAAATAAATTATATCTTGAAGGTTTTATTCATGTTATTATTATTGCTGAAGTTGCCTATACCAATTCAATATAAATTAGTCAAAGTAAATAGTTCGTTTTGTATAAGAGGTTAGATCATATTCGTTGGAAGCCTCACTTTAATGCATAAGCTTTTCTCTTTAGCAGAACCGAAACCCGTTTACTCCAAGAGAGCCTTAGGACTACCAGCGACCTCTACCGTACCGTTCTGAACCTTCCCACTACGATGAGATACCCCGGCTGCTAAAATATAAATTAGTTTTATTGAATCTGCGGATCAGTATATCTTAGAGGTTATTCACCACCCAAACCAAATCGACTGACAATTATCTATTACGGATTTCTGCCACTCATTACCATTCCAATTAACTAATTAAAATTTGATTGTTCGGTCACGGATCAATAATATCATCTCAACAATTGAAATGTAGTACATGGTCCGTAGATTATAATGGTGGACATGGCCATGTCCTTTTAAAACTAATTCCATCATAAGATAGATATTCACTTCGCCAAAATTTACGCTTACGATTAACGTAGCAAAACAAATTAATGTACCAAAACACTATATAAAATAAGAAAAAAAGAATCAAACACCGCTTATCCCATGCGAAACACAAGTGCTCCTCTAATTCACTAACCCAAGAGACAGAATGTCCCTCACACTTGGCGACGCGTGGTCTGCCGTGAATGAGAACGTCAAACCATTACTCGTGCTACAATTTCTGTGCGTGCAAGGTCAAAGGTACTCAAACTAATAAATGTATAATTTACAAAATAAAGTTCCTCATAAAAATGATTAAACATAGAACAGTTTATACAATCCTAAACCTTTGTGGCAACAAAAAATCGTTTACTTTACTGAATTTTACGAGCGAAACTTTAAACTGTTACACTTCTTGCAAATTCACCCTTGCTTTTTAAGTTTTAAGATATTTTGAGAAAACCAAAATTACCGATTTCAATTTTTCACAATAACTCAATAACGCATAATGTGATAGTTTTTAAAGCTTTATAATGTTCAAACGCCTTTCTAATCCAAAATTTTTGGTTTCAACAGAAATCCCCGATTATATTTTGATTTCAACTTATTAATGCTATTTTTTGTTTTTCATAGACAGACATATTGGATTTTTAGTTGGTTAGACAGTCTTTGAAAAGAGCTTTTCAACGATGTATAACATACCTGAAATTTTTTTAATCTGAAGGGTGGCATGTGTTTAGTAATTTATCAAGGAATTTATATAGGTCAAAAAAACCTAGTTAAGGTTAATAATTAATTAGATTAACAGTAAACATTATTTAGAGTAACACCAAACAATAATTAGGTTGATAGATATGTATGTATATAAGTAAGCATTTGGAAGTTGAACTGTTTATAATTGCGCAATGTGATTCATACTTCAATCTGTTTGGTTAGTACAATTTAAGAAATTCCACAAAGGATGTTCAACTATTTAAGCCTTTGTTAAGCACATACCTGCTTTTGTTACTCGGGTCAAAGGAATTGGCTTTATTGCGGGTTGGAATTTGTCAGAGTTTAACCTTGGATAAATAATAATTCTCTAGGACAATACAATGATGTAGGCAGTAAAGGGAAGGGTGATTTTGTAGAATTTTTTTTTAGTTTGAGACATGTAAGCTGTATGCGTTGTTGTTATGACAAGATCTCGGATAAGGGCGAATGAAAATTTAATAAATAAACATTTTAAATTGTAATATGTTTGTTTACTCATATTTAAACACGAAATCGCGTTGGAGAAAAAACTGATCTATTACATAAGTTAATTGTAATATATATTATCAAAACATAATGGTGCTTCGAGTCGGATTTTAATTCTTAAGTGTATTATTTATTAGTGCAATTATAATTTAAATCCTTGTTTCGCGCAATATCACGATCCATGTGCAACAATTATCATCAACTAGTACATATATCAAGCGTAAATTCGAATCATCAGCAGTATCACAAGGAAGTAAGAAAATAACTTCAAGAACAGAGTAAGTAAATCTCCTTAATTTCTATATCTTTAATTACCTATCCTTACGATAATCCTAATTATTAACATTTCGTTATGACTGGATTAAGGGACTTAATAGGAAAACGAGGTCAGATTAAAACTAAAATAACAAAATTGGAGACATTTCTAAATCCATCTAATGGCAATTCTGAGTCACTATCAAAATTAAAATTACGTCATAAATTAATTGAAGGAACGTGGCAAGTATTTGCCGAAATTCAAACATCAATCGAACTCCTTGCTTTATCAGATAAACAACATGATGAACGGGACATATTTGAAACAAAATATCTTGACCCAGTCGCGCAGTTAAACGAATTAATAGAAAGAAATAGTAATAAACCAGAAATTCAAATACTTCCTTCAAATCCCACGGTTAGTTATGAAACACAGGAACCTTTGATAGCGCAAGTAAAACTTCCCGCCATAAATCTTCCTTCCTTCAATAGAAATGAAGACGAATGGTTATCATTTCAAGAAACGTACTGCAATTTAATCCATGACAATAACCGCTTAACTAATACTTAAAAATTTCATTATTTAAAATCATCGTTAACAGATGAAGCAGCTAATTTAACTAACTCATTGATTGTCACAACTAAACATTACACAATAGCTTGGGAAACCTTAATTGATTATTAAACATCATGTCAAGGCCTTATTTGAACTTCTGCAAGTAATTCAGGATAACCAACAATCATTGCGAAATTTAGTCGATCACGTTAGTATCCAATTAAAAGTTCTTAACACGTTGGGTCTTAACACTAAATCATGGGATCCTTTAATTATACATTTAATAACTTCTAAATTAGACTTTATAACATCCAAAGAGCGGGAAACAACGATAACATGGGGCATGCCGAAGTTAAGCGAGCTTATTGAATTTACAACAGATAAATGTAAACTGTTTCAATCCTTACAAGGCGCAAAAAGTCAACAAAAAATTAATTACAACAACACTTACAATCAAAATCAAGTCAACCGAATTGTACCCAACAAATCCACATTAGTAACAACCACGAATTTAGCATATCCAGAGTGTAAAAATACTCATTTTATATATCAATGTTCCAAATTTTTAGAATTATCAATTAACACGCGAATAAAACGAGTTAAGGCGCTAAAATTATGTACTAATTGTCTGCGTGGCAGTCATTATACAAGTTCCTGCCTTTCCAAGTAATGCAAACACTGTAATAAAATACATAATACATTGTTACATCTAACGAAACCTCAAACACCGTCGGAGCAATCAAAAAATGCATCCGATAATGCTGCTGAATCTACCTCTAATCTACCGTTAAGTGTAAACCACTGCAAGGTATCTGTACCTGTATCACACGTAATGTTATCTACGGCAATAGTAAACGTAGTTGACAAAAATGGGAACGTGAAGACACTTCGAGCATTATTGGATATGGTGTATCAATCAAATTTTATCACAAAATAAGCTGCGCAAAGTTTACATTTACCGCTTAAAAGTACATCGATACCAATAATGGGAATTAGTCAAGAAATGGAAGTGATTAACCAAACAACACAATTAACTATGAGTTCTCAATACAACAATTTTACAGCAACAATACAATGTTTGATTCTACCAAAACTTAGCGACAATTTAGCATTCACACACCTAAATCCAATCTAATGTAAGGTACCCCAGCAAATAAAATTAGCTCATAGAACATTTTACGAATAACGTTCAATTGATTTATTATTGGAAAATTCTGGAAAATAATATGCATAGGGGAAATCCAATCACCAATATATCAACCATATTTACATAAAACACTACTGGGCTGGATAATCGGCGGAAAATTAACAACACAGACTACCTCATCTAAACGAAATTTGAGTTGCTTTTTTCTATCCTTGAAATCATTAGAACGCCAAGTAGAAAAATTCTGGAAAATTGAAACAATCAATGAAACACGTGCGAACATCCTTTCACTTCAACGGTCGAAAGAAGCGAGGACGGGCGATTCATAGTTCGATTACCATTCAATAAATTCCCACCTAGCTTAAGCCGTTCAAAAGAAATGGTAACTAAACGGTTTTCATGCGTTGAAAGGAAACTGAAAGCAAATAGTGCGCTTCAACAAGACTACATAAAGTTTATGAGGGAATATTTAACTTTAGATCATATGGAATTAGCAATTGACGATATAGATGCTGACAACTCATTTTATCTTCCGCATCAGGCAGTGATAAAGGAGTCAAGCGTGTTAACAAAATTACGTGTTGTACTTGATGGCTCCGCGAAGACAACGAACGGAAATGGCCTTAATGATAATTTATTACAATAAGAACTAATTTCAATTATCCACAGATTCAGGTTACCCAATTTTGTATTCACAGCGGATATACAAAAAATGTACCGTCACGTATGGATACATGGATGACAGGCGATTTTAAAGGATACTCTGAAGGGAAGATAATAATCGACCAGTTCAAACATATCAGTTAAAAACAGTGACATACGGGTTAACTTCAGCTCCATTTTTAGCCACGCGGTGATTAAAGATGTTGGCTGAAGACGATACAATTACCCATTAGCGCATGATAAAATCATTAATGACTTTTATGTTGATGACCTATTGACAGGTGGGAATGATTTAGATTCCTTAAGAACATGCATAGATTAAATAATTGCTCTACTTCATTCAGCGGGGCTGGTCCTAAGTAAATGGACCGTAAATGGTAACCGACTTTTACCTGAACAATCAAATAATGGTGCTCTTACAAGCGAATTAATAATTTTAGACAAGGAGAACGACTCAAAAACGTTGGTGGAGCCCAAATGAAGATACACTTAAATACTTTATAAAACCTCACGAGCACAAATTCACCAAACGAAGGATTTTACTTTCCGTAGCACAATTATTCGACCCTCTGAGGTTATTCGCCCCTGTTATTGTGATAGCAAAAATAGCTACGTAAATATTGTGTACATTAAAATTGGGATAGGATGAATAGAAATACACACAAGGTGGGGCCGCATTTATTCGATAATTGCCGTCATTAAATCGCTTACGAATTCTAAGGCAAATAACAAGAAAAATGTACAATTTTTTGGAATTACATGGATACTGTGATGCCTCTCAAGATGAATACGGAGCATGCATTTATCTAAAATCAATTAATCACAATAAATACGGTTAGTTGAAGTGCATCCATACTCTAAATTGAGAATGATTAATAAATCAAATAAATTAAATAAATTAATAAATTAAAGACAATCCTACTAATAACCTACAAAATAAAATCCGCAAACTCATAAATTCTAACTTTGACCTCATCCAAACACAAACCATCCCATAGTTTTTAATCAACACCCACCTCACTACACCAAGTCATACATTCTCTTTCCAAAATTCACAAACTAAACAACCCTGAAACCGTTAATTTTACTTAAATCCCTCTAAGACCCATAGTATTAGATACCACTTCACACACCAATAAAATATCAGGTTGGATCAACAGAATTATCATTAATAACATCAATTATAATCCATTCTATAGCATTAAAAATACAGAACAATTTGTCAAAAACTTAAACAACATTACTTTTAATGATGATTGCTTCTTGGTTTCACTAGACATAAAAAACTTATACACAAACACTCCCATCAACGAAGCCATTCAAATTTTACAAACACACTTAAATAATTTCAACATCAACCCAGACCTTAAAAATTTCTTGATAACAGTCAATAACGCCATCAAACAACAAAATTACTTCAACTTTAATAACAGAACTATAGAAACCACAAAGTATTATTGATGGGAAGCGCACTGTCCCCAGTACTGGCTAGCATGTTCCTCGACAACATTGAACGTAACACACTCTCAGCACACGACTTATTTCAAAAACACATAAAATTTTACAATAGATACGTAGATGATATTTTTGTCATTTTCGAAGGCACCATCTCAGACTTCAACAAGTTTATGACTGTAATCAACACATTACACACACAATTAACATTCACACATGAATTAAACCAACACGATCAACTGCCATTTTTACACCTCTTCATCAGCAACACCCTTTCCTTCGACATATATAGAAAACCAACAACAACGGCACACATAATACCATTTTACTCCAACACACCCTTACAATACAAAACAGCTTCAATTAACTTCTTCGCACACAGACTAATAAATTATTCACTAAAGCAAGACAATTACCAAAAAGAACTTTACACTATGAAACACATCTTATATGATAATTCATATCCACCTAACATTTTAACACGCATTCTCAATAAACAAATTTAATCATTTTTTAGAAAGCTTTACTACCCCTAAACCCATTAAAAAGGAATATATTGGAATTGTCACTTTACCTTACTTAAACATTAAATCTAATAAACTTGCCACCTTATTTAGAAAATACAATTTGCGTACTTCTTTCAAGAACAAGATTACTATAAAAACATCTTCTAAAACATAAAAGAGCTCATTCCAAAACTACCAACTGAGGCATATACGAACTAAAATGTAACACATGTAAAACTAACAATATTGACACCTCTTACATCGGTCAAACCAAAAGACATTTTTCCACTAGGATCAAAGAGCACATAGCCCAATCCAAATTCAAAAACTCCAATAGTTGCACTTCTCCGTTCGCTAGACACCCTACAAACAATGACCATAATTTTAATTTTGATACCTGCAATATAAACATTCTAAAGAACAACATAGATAAATACTCGCTCCTCAACACTTATGAAAACTACTACATCAACATCAATAAAACAATAGAAAATAAACAATTACTAAATGAATATATGCCACCCACTGTTACTCTTCATAATCAATAACATTAAACCAAAACCTTTTAATTAAATTACCTATTCACCCTTTATATATCTTCTATAACTTTCCAAACATTTTACATTAAATTATCCTATTCAAAAAAATCTTAGTTTCAATTTTTAAATCTCCCACAACTTTGCAACCAACTTCAGACCAATGATTTTTTAACCTCATCTTATTTCATTATCCTTTTTTAATAAACACTCCCTTAATTTTGAACGTTTAATTTTTCTCTTAAAATAAATACTCACTAATCTATCTCCATTCCATTAATTGTTCTTCCAACATTTCTACATCTTTTATTACTTCGTCTTCACACATTTTGAATAGCCGCTCCATCTTAATTTTAATTTACTCAATAACGCTCAATAACGCCATCTAACGACATAAATGCTCCTTCTGTACAGCTCCCATCATTTAAACCTTTCAAAAAACCCCTGAATACTAGGTAACCCGACACACTCCTAAACATTGCACAAAACAGCAATCCACTTTCCCTGCAATTTCTCGACACGCGCCGTTTTTTAATTCAAATCCTTGACTGTTTTTCTATTTTCAAATTTTATTAAAATATATTATTCAGTACATGTCCGGTCCTTATCTAATTGTTATATGTTTTAAATTATTTGATTCATTAAAAGTCTTCAAACAATTACATTATAAAAACTATTATTCGCATTTCTATATACTAAACTATGCAATTAATATCTAAAATATGTTACAATTCTTTATATAGACTGTTAAGCTAATTTTATACAATTTTTTTCCTCAAATTAATTTATTCTCTCCCCTAGATTTTAGTTAATCCTTGACTTATTTATATCTGAAGATGGGATCAAAATAAGACCCCGAAACATGTAATACTTTCAAATAAATACCAGTTTTAACAACTTTACAATTACAATTTACTGAAAATAAAAGGCTTCGAGCGTTAGCCATTCTATCTCCTTCACAATAAATACTACTGTCGGCTAGTTTGTGCAAAATCTAGGATATCCTCTAAAAACGCCAACTATTCTGCGTTTAGAGCTATGTGGAGCATTGTTGCTTGTGAAATTAATGCAAAGGGTCTCTAGGACACTGAACTTAACCACTAATGTCAAGAATTTCATCTGAACTGACTCCGAAATCACGTTACATTGGTTTTTAGGAGAATCTGCTTGATGGTCCACATTTGTAGCCAATCGCGTGGCAGACGTTCAATCAATCACAGCAATCCAAAATTGGTACTACTTAAAATCGCGTCTGAATCCTACAGACATGTTATCCGGGGACTTAACGCCCACTAAGCTTAGTAATTCTATATTGTGATGGAATGGGCTGCAAAATTTATATAATAGTCCTACAGTCGCTCATGCTTTACCAAGTTACATAAAAACCATCCAGAAAACGACAAATTTACCATCAAAGATAGGGAACAGTTAACAATATTAACAAATTCAGGATCGTTTCGAAAGGTACAATGTATAATTGGGTTCCGCTTAAGATTTCTAAATAATTGCCATCCTGCAGGGCTCAAGGTACATGGCGCTCTCGCCACCAACGAATTAAGCCAAGCTACTTTAAAAATAATGAAAGTCGTCCAAGAAACTGCGTGGAAGGAAGAACTAACGGAATTACTATCAAATGGATCAGTAAAACGAAACAAAAGTTAATTAAAATAAATCCATTTTTAGACGACAACAGAACTATAAGGGTAGGTGGCCGTTTAAAACATGCGTTAATCTCAGTTTCACGAAAGTATCCTGTACTACTAACACAACACAATATCACAAAACTAATAATAAAGGGAGAACATGAACGGCATTTTCACGCGGGACGTCAAGCGACGCTAGAATCACTAAGAGAAAAATATTGGCCAATAAATACACGCCATATAGCAAGAGTATAATACATAATTGCAAACCATGATTTTGGGGCTAAACTAGGGCCATCAGCATCCACTCTTATAGGAGAACTGTCGCCGCCGCGAGTTCAACCAAATCGCCCATTTATAAACACCGGTGTAGATTACGGTGGTCTGCTAATAATCAAGAAACATAGCGGTCACGAAAAACGCCACTATTAAAGCCTACATTGTCGTATTTTGTTCCTGTGCCACAATGGCAGTGCATTTAGAATTGGCTGTGGAACTAACGACGGAAGCATTTTTAAACGTATTCAAAAGATTTATATCCCGTCGAGCTCATGTAGTTAATATGTATTCTGAGAATACAAGGAATTTTGTTGAAGCACATGAGAACTTAAAGGATGTTTATAAATTCTGAACAGTAAGTTATATGAAACAATTGTAATTAATAATTTAAGACAACATTAAATCAATAGGCATTTCATACCTCCCCGTTCGCCTAACCATGGTGGATTGTGGGAGGCATATACAAAATCAGTAGAATACTATCTCCATCGAGTTATAGCAAACCCATCAATAACATATGAAGAACTTAATACTTTATTAACCAGAATTGAGGCCATTCTAAATTCGCGACAATTAACCCCTTTAAGTAATGAACCCAATGACCTCAATCCGTTAATTTCCAGTCATTTCCTTATACGAAGTTTGCTAACAGCTCCCATAGAACCAGATCTGGTGAACTTCAACATCCACAGATTAAGCAAGCGGCAGCGAATCGAACAACACCGGCAGCACTTTCGCCGACATTGGTCAACCGAGTCCATCGGACTACAAAATCGAAACAAGTGGCAGTGTTCTAATGTGAATATAAAGATTAATCAGTTAGTAGTGATCAAAGACGATCAGATACTACCCTTACACTGGTCACTAGGTCAAATTGTGCAGTTACATCCCGGTAAGTATGAAAGGGTTAGCGTTGTAACAATTAAAACACAGGACGGGTTAAGAAAGCGCGCTATCAACGAAATATGCATTTTACAAATAGACAGCAAAGGAACTTCATATAAATAGTTATATTTATTGAATTGCAGTTATTCGCATTCATAACATTAAATTTATTTTGTATTATCTTTAAGTTAATGATAAGTAATTGTTATTCATTCAAAAGCTTAGGCTTTCAAAGGAGCGGCTATGTTCAGTAATTTAGCAAGGAATTTATGTAAGTCAAAAAAAAACTAGTTAAGGTGAACAATTAATTAGATTAACAGTAAAAAATATTTAAAGCAACATCAAATAATAGTTAGGTTGATAGTTATGTATGTATTATATGTAAGTATTTAAAGGTTGAACTGTTTATAATTGCGCAATGCGCAATGTAGGAAATTCCACAAAGGATATTCAACTGTTTAAGCTCTTATTAAGCACATATCTGCTATTGTTACTCGGGTCAAAGGATGTTCAAAACCTCTCATTTTAAAATCAATCAAATTCAAATTTATTTAAAATAAGATAGTTTTTAACATGAAAACCACAAGTACAATCAACAAGATA
>JAHWXV010199668.1:0-19278 GCA_024586415.1 Phrixothrix hirtus | reverse complement strand
TAATCACATGCTAATTCTTATTCTTCTTCATAAGTATAGCAGCAATAAGTACATTATTATTATTCATTATGATATAAACTGCAATCAAACACCAACGTCGACACGTCATTTTGTTCTCTCGCTCTTTTCTATATTTTTTTCAATCGCATGTCGGAGCGCCATTTTGCTTTTACTTCAGACTCGCCCCTACTCACTTATTTACATATAAGCAACATCTAAGACACACCCACTTACGTTACAATACACACACGCCCCGTATACTCCCACTAAAATTGCATCTCTCTCGCACCACCATAACCCCACTCTTCGAGCTCACTCTAACCAAAACCCGGAAAACTCCATTCACGCCACGCCCACACACACTCTAGCTCACTCGCACAAATACACACACCTATCACACCTCTCACTCGCTCTCTTACTACCTATTTTATACGCGCAAAGGAAAACTACAGGGGGCGGGAAATTCTACTTCGTCCCTCCCGCACCAACCTCATTACTCCTCACCCTGGCTTTATCTAGAACGTCAGTTACTTCACTACTCGTTATGCACTTTTAGATGTTATATTTGGATTTTTATCCACTACTTCATAATGTCAAGCGTTTCTTGGACCTAAAATAAAGAAAATACAAGCATATGTTTACCTACTAAAGGTCTTATGGAAATGTAATAGACCTGAGCGATTCGAACTAAAATGTTAGGTATGGATATATCATACTATTTTAAACAAACCGTTTCTAGAAAGGCTGACTACAACTAAACCGATATCCTATTCTTACTTAACAAGACTTTATATCATAGTGTTTATTTTAGTTCATTTTAATAATAAATAATACATATCCCCTTACTCAATTCTCTTTTACTGCAGAACGTCATACAAACTTTAACAATTCTCCTGTAGTAATTTACTGCAACCTGTTTGTGTAGATAAGTACATTTGCTTATATGGAGTCCTATTGATAAATAATTAGCGGTGGAGATTTTTGACTTTTAAAGTAAAAATGTCAGCTAAAAATCGTAATTTTAATATTTAACATCGATTTGTGAATAGATTCCTGCTTCTTAAAGGGTTGTCCGTCAAAGAAGGATAGGTGGATGTGATGGATACATTAGTGAATCATTGTTCTCTGTACATCTCCATAAAAATTAAGTTTGTTCAATATAAAGGGGAATAATAGACGTCAAAAGCGAACACATTGTTTATAAGCTCGTACCTGTGTCTACTGCTGAAAATATTGATGTTGCGTAACCTGATTTTGTAGTATTCACAAATTGGGTTTAGCTGAAATTTGAGACATTTTCTGCAAACATGTCTTTCATATCGGACACTATAATTTGGATATGAGAAAATTATTAACCAAAAGCATACCTAAATGCCAGAATATACATCAAGAATGTCTAACAAGGGACAAATAATGTGAATTTACAATTTTTGTGAATCCTTGTAGACTTATTCTATAGACAAAATTGATTAATACATATTCTTTTATTAGCAAATAAAGCCATTTAAGGGATGAAACCGGCTATCGGAATTAGGATGAATGTTCGTTTTTTCGAAATACTTCGAAAACGAGGGCAGATAGAAAAAGTCTTAATTTGGCACTATCCTTTAGTTTTCAAGAGCTTTGCAATAATGTATACATAATACCAATGGCATTCAAAATTGGGGGATGTTAGCCTAAAATTGGGAGTGAAATACTTTATACGATCTATATATATATATCACCTAATTGAAAATCTTAACACATATTCATAAATTAAGTTAAAAGATATTAGTAACACCTTTTCGATGAAAGTTCTACCATTACATACAAGGGTTATGTGAGAATCAACGATATATCTATAAGCCCTACATTTTATGATAATAAAGTATACCAAATTCGTTAGTCCGACTAATATATCTATATATTCTGATAGTAAATGTTTATTGTACTGTTGTATTACTTAAATAGCAACACACAAACACAATTAATAAGCACCTGTTTGAATTATGCACGTCTGGATGGTCTTAATAATAATTTTTGAATTGTAAATTATCTGCATAATCACAGACAATGGAATGCTTCAATTTAGGTTCTAAAATTTTTACATTGATTATAGAAGCCTACCTCATAGCCAGACCATTTCATTTTGATTGTTCACAATTAGCAAATATGTAATATAGCACGTGTTGTCCAATATTTAGGATTTCTACATTATGTTATCTTATAAGTTACAATTAAATTGCTTTTAGCACAAAAATCATATGCAAAACAGTTACAAGTGAAACCATGCAGTGAAAATGCTATGTGTTATATTTTAATCTTTTCTTAACCATAGATAGACACAAAAACGGTATTACTTGCTATAAACACTTAACTAGACGCAATATCTTACGATTTTATTTTGGTAATACTAAAATACGTGTCAATTATTTTATCTATAGTATACGTGTGAAAAGCTTAAAATAATTGCGAATTCACCTATTGTGTGGTTCCCTTGTCAGGATGATATCCCCTAAGTCACTTAGATGCCGTTTCGATCTTGAATCTCCGAACTCTTTAGATTTTATAATAATTATGAATGCAAGATAGATACAAGCTTATAATTCAGAAATAAAAATTAAAATTTCCTGATTTCTCATCCTCAAAAACTGTTGTAATCATAGATTAGCATAAAAAGTTCTCGAGGTAATTTGTTTATGACAAGAACAGAATATTTATTGGGACTACTTTGAACGGGATAAAACTTTAAAATGGGCATATTATTTTACATTATTAATTAGGTTTTAAATAAAAACTATACTGGAAATATTACCAAAGTTATGCTTATTTGCAGCACAATACTTCTACTTATAAGTCCTTGATTGAATAGACAGAACCAGCCCCTTACTCGTCAAATTTGACTTCGTCAGACGATTATCTATTTTTAAAACTTAAATAGAATCTGACAGATAAGAAGTTTTCATCGAATGAAACAGTAATAGGTACTGTGAGAAACTAGCTTTTACACCAAAACAAACGACGGGTTTTAAAGAGTTTAGGATTACTTCAGCAGTGTTGGGATAAGTATTTCAAATTGGAAGATAATTATATTAAATAGTTAAAAAAATTTGTTTTAATGTACAGCAATGGCTGTTATTTTAGAACTCATGCAATTCCTAAATTGAATATTTCTTCAGTGGGCATTTTTAAATATTTTGTGTTCTCCATTATTTGAATCTCTATATATATATAAAGTATTTATGTCAAATTTTAAATTTTCCTAATTCTTTTCATTGTTATATTATATATTTATTTAGCTCTGATGAAGGGATATAATTCATCCCAAAGCTTTAGCCAGCAAATAATATATTTTTTGCTTTATACGATAAAACCTGATCCAATAAATAATTTAACTAGGAACAAATTCTACTAATAAGTAGTATATATTAAAGTTAAATATAAATAAATTATATGTATAATTAAATTTACAACGGTTGTAAGTTCGCAAAATTCTTTTGCGTTCCACTTGAACTATTACTAATTTTTTAATGAAGAATAAATTCAGTATGTGCAAGAGTCTTTGTAATTATGGTAAATTCTGCACTGGAAAGCTTTTATATCATTGGAAATTATAGTTGATGAACACTTAAGAACGGTAAATTTCAGATATCCTAAATTACTTTGGTTTAAAAGTATTTTATGAACAGTGGTTAAAATTGTCTGCAGAGAGTCTAAGTATCTTCAAAATAAAACTTTGGGAAACATCTCAAATAAACGAAATAATGCAAACTATATTTTGAAGATTGGTCTTGATTTAAATAGCGTTTGACTTCTTTTAATTAGAAAATAGTTTATTTAAAAAATATTGTATTCCTTTGCATTGTTAGATATTTCTGATTTATTGTCAATTGGATTGTTAAATTGGTTTAATCGCCTTCATTATCCTTGGTAACGAAGACAAATGCTTTCCTCAACACCTTGGGGTTATTTGAATCAATTTAAAATATATGACAACGTTATAAATTTCTAGATTTTTGCAATGGGTTTTACTGTAATAAAGAAAAGTTGTTTTTGTTTTAGCAGCGTTTAACTTCATATATGATTTTAGTATATGTCCTTTTTTATGCTTCATGTATTTGGCTACTAAAGTTAATTCCACTTATTAATTTCTTCTCATTTAAGAATATTTAATTTATTAATTTTACCATAACTTTATGTTAGTTTCAATTTAAAATATCTCAAATTTGATTTACGTATGCCTTAAATTTATTTAATCAGCAACATACTTATTTATTAAATAGGTTTTTCTACAAATTCTTTTTAACTATAATCCAAATGTTCCCAATTCTAGCCTATGAGACTTTATAAATAAATAATAATTACAATAGCATTATAAATCAAGTATTCAATATTAAAAGATAATTATTTTGTCATTCACGACGGAACCAATTTACTTTCACCTTTGTGAGTCATTTAAATTTAAATTTTAAATTGTCTACTATTTGTAAATTGCATTTCGGTTTACATCAACACCTTCTCGAATTCTGTACCAACTTTGATTCCTTAATTGAAACGCAAAACAAAGTAATTGGATTCAGTCAGAACAACATCCAGGTTTAATGGCTATTATACTGTTTGATGTTTAATCGAATAGATAACCACATCACCCATTTTATATTACGAAAATATAGATATGAAGTAATTTTTATTTGAATTGGGTACATAATATTGACATTTCAGACATTTTTAAGTTTCGATTTAAATTAAATGGTTATCGGTAAAATTTAGCATCATAATGAAGGAAACATCTATCAATTTTATTTCCTAGTTATACTTGCTAGTGTAACAAAGATTTATTTAACTTGCTGTAAATGGAATGCAATACCTTCTCACAAGATCTTCTATTCATCAACTAGAACCTCTGTAATGGTTTATAGCAGGTTCGCTACAGTATGAATTTATATGTAAATTACAAATCCCGTAGTCTTCCTTATAATGGTCACCAGAATTTGTAGCATCTGCAAATTTAGATCTCAAATATATTCAATGGACTAGACTATTCGAATGTACCTTTCTTATGCTTAAGTTGCTTTCTTTGATTCTGTACTTATTTTAGGAAAAAGAACAATAACGGCAATTGAGAAATTTAACGCAGCTTCTTTGACAAGCCAATAAACTATGAAACATAAAAATTTATTTATTTAAGTAACGTAATAAACTATTAATATAAAATAAGCTTTAATTGCCCGAATCTTTAAACAGTCGATAAACTAGCCATCAACATCAACGATACACCAATAGTAGCTTTTACGAAAATGCGTTCCTCGGTAGGGGTTCGGTCCAGGTCCTTTGACTTTACGTGGCAACCCTCTACCACTGATCTAACAAGAGCTTGAACGCCAGTTGACTTATAAATCCTTCTATATTGTGAATTATAATTTAAGATCGATAAAGGCACACAACAGTAGTTTTTATAAAAATTAGTTCTTTGATTGTGATTCGATTTCAGGTCCTTTGGATTTACGCACCAACGCTCAACCATTGAGCTAATTATTAACTTGAACGCCAGACGTTGTACAAATACTTCTAAATTGTGGATTATAATTTATTAAGATGTGTAAAAACAATTATACTTCAGTAAAAATGTTAAATTATGCTTTCGATAGCTCCCACTTGTCTTACACAAAGCTTAATTGTACACTTTTGAAAAGTCGCATCCCTCCTGCATACTCATGAATTCAAAGCCTGTTGATGCTTTGCTATAACATAAGGACCCTGAAAGTAACAGTTGAAACTATAAATATTTGGTTTAAATAAAATAACACAATAGGTTTCGTATACTAGCAACCAGTAATGGCTATGTAAAAGTCTTCAAATAGTTTGTTCTTGACAATTCTACTGTTTTTAAAGATGTAGGCTTTTCATACTTTCTTGCTATGACATAAGAGACTTAATAATATAAATTTAATATTAGATTCTAAAATAGCATCCAAATAATTATAATGGTATTGATTTCATTCTTTGGTTATAAAAAGAATTTCTTTTAATTCAATTCCAATAATTCAACACTAATTTCTGGGAACGCCTCGAGCTGAAGAAGTTATTCTTCAGCCGATACAAGATTATGTTAGATAACCGTACACCCCATTACTCTGCGAGACCAAAGACCTTCAAACTTGGTCAAAGTTTTACAATTAGTTAAATGTCTCTTTAAGTATAAGCATGGCCATGAACTCTCCCCAGAAGCTATGAGTGGAATTAGTTGCACAATAAGGCTCTATCGAACACTCTAGTTTTTAAAACGCTAAAAAAAGTCACCCTTTTCAAAAATTATAATAATACATTGTAATCCAGTGCATTTACGAAATTATCCATGGTCAATTGTGAACTTTGCTTAAAGCTACGGCTACGCGCATTTAATAACTTTTGACTCTCTTGTAGTCATACTAAATTGGAAAAAATGCGTCGGCATCTTGAGTTTTGGTACTTTTGTTCATCTTCTTTCTTTATCTTTAGAACAAAACAAAATTCGAGGAAATATCAAGATAAAAAATATTTTGAATAAAAAGTTGAATAAGATAGCATATATAGTTGTTAAAAAATTTGTATAGAACCCAGATACGACTTATTAAGTGTCAGAAGATATATGCGTTTATTAATTTTTAATAAGTTAGAATTAACTTAAACACACTGTTTGACGTTATTCCTCGTAGATTATAAAAAACAGCTGAAAGATGAAAATTATTACAATTTTTTGATTAAGTGATACATTGTTTAAAATACCTTTGTGAAACGCACCTAATAGGCCTTGCTTTTATACACCAGTTGTTCAGTTGCTCTTGAAGTGATCATGTGTTTACTTGTTTTTGTAAATAAGTAGGTGTTTAATTGTAATGAATTATATTTACTTCGGTTATCAAAATAGTTGTTCAAATGTAGGTTTATAAGTGTCTCAATACTTTATATAAATTAGCAACTTTTTAAGATACATATGAAAATAGAACAAAACAGAGCGGTGAGGCAAAAAAGGGTATTGCTACTGATTACTTTTTTATTTGAAAAAACATTTTCGCTTTAAAAAAAGTTTCTCAAATTGTAGATGGTTAAGGTGCATTTACAATAAAACCGAATGATTATTTTTAAATAATTTGCGCAAAACGCTACATTAATGCTCATAGGCTGGAATCCAGCGAAAGATACTTTTACAGGAAAAATTAGAACTATTTTGAGAAGAAATATTTTTGTAACAAAAACATACTGGGATGTAGTTTTCAGTATTCGCCTGGAAATTTTATAGCAAATACACTGTTGCAAGTGTAATTTGTTCAGGAGAAAATGTGTTTTATACAGGATGTAGACAAATATCCTGTAACTTTTTCAAAATTTCATGTGCTTCGAGAGTTTACAAAAACAAGTTTTAATTCTTCTTTGTTACGGTCAAGTATTTGATTATAAAATTGCAAAAAAACTCCACTCGTAATTTATGTTAGCCTTAGGACGGAACGAATTTTGTTTTCTATACAGATTAAACATTCTAATATTTTTAATTTTACAGATCATAATGGATATTGATATTTGTCCAATTTATGACAGAGATGTAAAAAAGTCGAAAGCAATTACCGATAAAGAAAAGGGAATTCAAACCATAATAAATGCTAGTTTTTCTAGAGGTGATAACAGAACAATTAAATTTTTGGATAGAAATATACTTATTGTACATAGAAAGTGTTGATGTAATTAAACTCGAAAGACTAGTTTGCAGCTGTAGAAAGATTACCTAAAAATGATAGTAATCAAATATCTTCATCATTTACTGGCCTTCGAGATTTAACGCAGAAGTTTGTTTGTAAAACCCGCTGCGTGTTCTGTGGAAAACACTGTTCTTTAAAAAAAAATTCACCTTGGTCAGAACAAAAAAGTTAAAAGAAACAATTTTAAATCTTTGTCGCCGTCGGAATGATATTTGGTCTGAGTAAGTTCAGTTAAGCATGAGTAGTGAAATTGATTTGGTAGCATCAAAAGCTCGATACCGCCCTCCTTGGCTACGTTTACTCACAAAATTAAATCTCACATATCTTTGGGTCGCCCAGAAGGCTTGGCACTCAAGAATGCCCTGAATAAGGTTATTGAACGTATCGATGGAAAGGAAGAAGGGTTATGCCAGTTCATTTCCAAGATTGAATTAAAGAAATGAAAGATTTTATACCAGAAGGCTTTACGTTTACTACAAAACACTTAAAGAAGAACTTGATGGAACATTATGTAGACGAATTGATTGTCATTGAATCAGTTCCTAATACTACAGTTCTTTGTTTTAAAGGAAGCTATACAGGCCTAATAAAAAATAGTTATTATGATTCAAAATACGCTGATATTGAGCACC
This sequence comes from Phrixothrix hirtus, assembly GCA_024586415.1. Lineage (NCBI taxonomy): Eukaryota > Metazoa > Arthropoda > Insecta > Coleoptera > Phengodidae > Phrixothrix > Phrixothrix hirtus. Next base: position 10,934 of record JAHWXV010199668.1, on the reverse strand, counting down.
AGAAATTATATATCGCAAAAATATGAGCTAAAATATTAAAAAGAAGAAATTCATTGGAAGTTTTTAACATTTGACGAATATCCCTCGGAAGAAGATATACAAATAACCTGCCTGACCTACTATCTTTTTTATCAGAAATGACTGGAAAAGGATCAGTCCACAGGAGGCTTATTCTCTGGTAGCTACACCAAGGCCCATATCTTACCAATCTCCGACTCTATTAAGCGTTGGTGTTTACATACATAAAAGATATTGATCTAAAAATTTGATAGAGCTACTAGTAGCATTGGGATTTTTTTAATCTTATAAAGAAATTTCAAAATTTGAAGCTTCAGTTTCGTTCGATAAAAATTATCAGATTACTTCTTCCGTCTTCCAGCAATTTGTCTTCGATAATTCAGATCACAATGTAAAAATTTTAGACGGATACGGAACATTTCACAATATGGACACTATAGATTGTGTTTCTCCAGCCAGTAGCTATGTTGCACCTCAAAATATCAAGCTATCCAAACACATTACTAATGTATTTGAAAAAGGTACAATGTCTTCAATTAAACTCTATCTTTACAAAAAAGAAACAGTTGGGCTTAAAAATATAAAAATCAAAGATATACAATGTAATGTATCATATTCTAAAATAGTTAAATTTACTATGCAAAACTGTTTGTGTGGATCGCGGATTCTTTTCAATTTTGAAAAAAAAGCCTTCGCGGAACGGATACATAGCTGCCCCAGTATTTGGAAAATTCCAAACTACTCTAGTACTTCCACTTATAAATCTAGATAACGGACATTTGACTACAACATATTCGACTCTTCCTTTTGCACAGAAAATGTGTGACTAATATAAACAAAATATGTGCACTGTAACTTGCGATCAACATCTTTACTTAAAGACCCCTGAAATTGTTACATATTCCGGAATTAATAACCCCTTAAAAATTTTTGGTTTGTCTAGGAGGTTTTCATCTTTTGATATCATTTTTAAGTTCAATTGGAGATATTATGACAGGAATCGGGCTAAAAAACATGTAGAATGCAACATATGCTAAAATATATTTCAGCTTTGATGACTGGACATTCTTATTCACGCTTATTGAGAACTCATTTTATTTCACAATTTGCGCTAATGTAAGTTCTTGATACATTGCTAGAGAGACCGTTGATGCTCTACAATTGTCTTCCGATAATAAAGTTGATAATTCTGACCTAAAATATATTTTAGAAACTTTACAGCGTAAGATTGACGAAACAAGCAATGCAAGTCGTACGGACAAGCTTTGGTGCCAATATATAAATCAGATAAATCTTATCAAAATGATCTTTTATGCTGAGTATTTGGAAGATCTTGAACTGCATTTGCATTGAGTACGGAAAATGCTTCCTTGCTGTCATTCTGCCGGTCATTTGCAGTACGCTAAATTAGCTCACTTATACTTACAATAAATGCAACTTATGGAAGAATCTTGTCACATAGGAAGAATATAACAAATTTCTAATTTTTTTACAGCCCGCCGAACGAATAAATTTTGGTCTTGTGTGTGGATGGACATGACTATAGGACATGTCTTAATGCTATCTCTGAAAGTTCAAGAAGGCTTGACAGACGCAAGAGGTTTAAGTGAAAATAATTTAGTCATATGGGTACTATCCATGTCAAAATGCACAAGAATCTGTAAAGCTTTAGAAAATTTAGTGAAGATAAGACCGGTTCATTTGGAACAGCACATTGATTACGCATTTCTTGAGAAAATCGTGACTGTCGTGATCTAGAGCGAGTTCGTGATTGGCTGAAATCCTATTCTCCATTTAAACGGAGCAATGGCAAACTTTTTTCCTTCGAAACAGGCACCATTGCTTCTGGAGAAATAAACTGCGACAAATCCAAAGAAACTGGGGAATGTACCTTTAACAATACCATCGCTAATAATTTTTAAGATCTCAAGCTTAAACGTACAGACAAAATTCAGTCGTCGTTAAGATTTATTCATAAAATACTCAAAGTTGATGATCAGCCTGTGCCGGTGAAAGCGACCCAACTATTTAACAGAATTATTTGAGTTGCAAATCCTCATAAAAATTAAGAGAATATTTTAAGTATGAACTTGCCTCATGCCCATTATCGTTGATGGATAATGGACTATTTAAGAGAAAACGTTAAATTAGCTTTATATACTTATATGGAAAACAAATGTCAACCGTCTCACAGCATTGAAGAAAATACAGTATCTGTCATCGATGATGGGTATATATTACACAAGGTTATTTAACAAGTTCCTTGTACATATGATAACATTTCCGACCAGTATATTAAATATACTCGTTATCACTATGGTTCAAAGCGTACTATAGTATTTGACGGATACAGTTCAGGGCCAACAACAAAATCTCAAGAACAGTTAAGGTGATGTGGAAAGATCATTTATGCCGACATTTCTATCCCTGATACAACATTAACAACAGTAATTCAATAAAAATTTTTTCATAACATCCAAAATAGAAAAAGTTTTATTCAGGACAAGTTTATTATCAGACACAACAATAGCCTGGAAACATAATGGATGCATTAGACTGGCGCTGGAAAAACGACAAGGGTATTTTTCAACCTGTAACAATGGATCTTGCGGTAACTCCAGAATTTATTATTAATATGATTTTTTGTAACTGCAAAACAGGAGGTATGAGACTTTGTAGTTGTAAAAATGCAAACATGTTTTGTTCGAATTTTTGCAGTCACTTCAATTGTAATTCTTGTGACAATGATTCAGATGTTGACATTCAGATGAAAGACATTATAGCAACAATTATAACGTAGTTGATGAATTTTGTTATACTCCTTGAGTGCGTAATATTGTCGTTGAAAATAAGAAATTGAGTACAGCATTTTTAAGGTTACTATAAGCATTATGCATATTCAATCTTATATATCTTTTAAATAATAAGAGATAATCATTTGAAATAAAGACTGTTAGTTGTGAATTTAAATTTATAACAAATAACATCTCTTCATCTTTTTCAAAATTCCTAACTATTTTGGAGTTATTTACATTTTCTGTAAAAAGTTATAAAATCCACGATGGTGAACCGATTTTAACCATGTTACACTAAATGGAAGAATGGGGACTTTTAGTATATTATACAATACCCATAACAGAACAAAAAAATTATCCCAGCTTTAAACAAATTTGTTCACTATTCCGAGCTAGTTGCCCTGGACTAATTGAATATTTCGTTAGAAATGTAGTTTTGACATTTTAATAAAATTATTTTAATTATTTCTTACTAACTTGTGGACAAGTATTTTTTAACGATGTTTATCGTTCTTTTCTATTTCTCAATAATAAAAGACAAGTTAATGCTTGTCCGAATCTCTATCGTTCACCGAACAAGCCTTATGCCAGTGGTTTTTAATAACAAATTCTTTTATATAATTTTGAATGAGGAAATGAACATCTACTATTACTGAATTGGATGTTATCCAATCAATAAAATCTGAAATTAAATAAAATAATAAACCTATACGCATCTATCATAACCAAACAATAACGCAACCTTACATCCCTTATGTTCGCAGGGTAAAAACATTTTTATTAAAAAGGAAAATAATTTTTTTAAGTGTGAATTGTAAAGTCATATTGGAGATATAGGTCTTCGTGGGTTGAAGGATTGTTTCCTTTGAGAAAAAGTGCGAAGCAACCCAAGAACGCTTCCAAGGAATCCACAAAACAACATCATTAACCCATTAATAGCCAAGCATTCAAACAAGTAATAAAATGCAATTTCTTTTATTAGAAACATTTCATTATACACTAAGTAAAACATATATGCGAGAAAATAAAATATAAATTATTTAAATTGACCAGGAAAAAATATTGCGTTTTCACAGTGTTGGCCATAATGAAGTAGGTAAATATTATTATATCTTATGAATTTCGGCGAAGCATTCCGCACGTAAAGGAATTGTGCATTTTACATAGCAATATACATTGTGATTTTTGCATCTTCTACACCTTTTTCCGGCATTTTCAGGATTTTTTCCTATATTGTCCATCCTTATTTCACTTGAGAAAGAGATTTATGATGGATTCCATAGATTCGTTGAAGCAACGGCATTACATTCTTGGGAAGATGTCTCTGGTTTTTCAGATTTTATTAAAACCAAATACCAACGAAATTCCAATTTACTGATTTTATCTTTATTTGCCAGTTGATATATTTTCCTGGCATTTACTATTGTACTATCGGAAAGGTTTATAAAAAGTGACCACAACCATTTTTCCCTACGACTCTAATTAGATAATTTGCTACACCATTATCATGCAAATCAACTCCCTTCATATATTTGTTATAGTCTTGAATGACACTAGGCTGAGAAATAGCTATTTCTTCCTTTTGCTTTCTATTATATCTCTTTATTTGTGTTATAGGCTCTATAAAACAGTTATTTGGTATAGTGGTAACTATGGAGTTGTCGTTCCAACGCACGACTGAATCTTCTGCCTCAGAAACATACAAAAAGACAGAAGAGCCCCTTTTCTTTTTACTAAGCGACCAAGAAGGCTCAGATTTACAATTTTTAATATCGTTTTCACGAATGGTTCCCGCAGCAAATATATACTTGTCTTTTAAAGTAAAAAATACCAGAAAATTCTGTATCATCCGACATTCTTCATGGTTGGGGGAATTATAGATACTTCTATTTCATCATCACTTATATTTTCAAGTTTTGTTTCCGCTCTTTGAAAAGTAAGCGCAGAATTTACACTATCATTATTATTAGGAAAGCCATCTTTAACAACATAATACTAGAACAACTAATCGTAGCTAGGCAAAAACTAAAATGTCATTATTTCTACTTTGTTACGCCCATTATGTGGCGGCGACCAACGATGCGATAACGCAACATTATATCTATATCTTAAATATGGTATCATATGATTATTTATTATAAAACTCTATTTCTTATTATAAAGCTAATTACAAAGTTAATGGTTCATAGTTACTTTTACAGCAATATAAAATAAATTATAAAATAAGTAACATTTTAAGATGTTGTTAACGAGCTTGGAGAAATGATTTGGCAGAAACAAAAAGATTTTTAAAAACGTCAATATCTGTAAGTAGTTGTGCCAAATTTGTAAAGTTAAAGTAATATAAGTAATAAACTAAAAAAAAATTAATAGAGAAATGATGAATTTTTGCAACATTGGCGTTAACAGGTTAACTTCGTCGTTTATGCAACGCGTAAATCAATTGCAAAAGAATTCCAAGTATTGGTTTGTTTTTTCAATTGATAACAGTGGTAGACCACTAATTTCTTTTTAGAATAACCTAAGCCACTGCATGGTTGCCAGACTACACCATCTCACCTTAACAGAGTGGTTGCTACTAAACGGGATGAAGAGTGAGCAGAATCTATCGCACCCTGTCCATGTTAATAACAATCTCTGATTTCTTAAAAATTGTGTGTATCCTAACAATAAAACGATATTGTGCAACATTGGAGAATAGGAAAAAAATTCAATGTCTTTCCATTTGATATTGAACACTAAATATTTGAACAGATTTTTGCCAGGAATGTAGCAACATCTAAGCTTTTCAAAATAAATAATATGACCAACAAAGACAATACTTAAATTTTATATACTCACGTAAAAATCACTAAAATTCTTGATGTTACAAACATATTATAGCCATAACCCTAAACAGCCGTATGGTCATCTTACAATACAAATTAATTATCTACTATTAATAAGAGTTGTTTGCGATACCATATATACAGTAGCCAAAAAAAAAGGAATTAAGTAATTACATAAGTTACGTAAAGATTAGATTATATAATATCTACGGATGTTACTAATAAATTCTAGAAATAATAGTAAATTGGAATACATAATTTTGTGAAGAAATAATTCTTACTCAATTTCACAGGCAATAAAGAAATAGTTTCTAAGGTTTCCTCAGACTTCATAACAGCATCTATTCCTTTTAGCAAGGTCATCCATTTCGAACTATATAAAAATAATTGAATGAAGACTCCCCTTCAACGTCTCCGTAATAAACAGTGATGGAAATAAAGCAGCATAAGTCTACAAAGAATCCTGCAGAATATCCTTCAAATCATACATATAGCAACTCCTCCTCAATGTTTTGGATATGATTTTGTTGTAAATAATTTGCTTTCATTGAATAAAGTATAAAATAGTATATGAAATACTTTAAAAAATTACAGTACCTTATACTAACAATACTTCAAAAGAAGTAATGCTCTCTCTAGAAATTAAAAACAGTTTACAATGAGTTTCTACATCCTAATCGTTCTTAAATTTACTCGTTTGTTTAAAAACTAAAATCCATTATAAACCATAAAAATCGGTAAAATTAGTATATAACTCAGTTCTTAAAATTTAATATACTTTAAAAAAGTATTAATGCTTCAATTTCATTTATAAGGGTAAAAACTGATAATAATTCCCTCTGCCAATCAACTAAATAAGTAGTGTATGAATTACTATTTCCTAAAGTCTATGTACTTCTATAAAAAAATTTACAGATATCAAATAATATTCTTTGATAGAGATCAAATTAATTGTCGACTGCAAATTAAATCAAAGATTAAATTTTAATTCAATTATAAGTCATTCGGTTTCGATTAAAGAGCAATATCACCATTCTTCCAGTTTTAAGTATCAGGATATTTTTTCTTTAGCTTGATAATTTTTAATTTTGTGAGCGAGAGTTTGTGTTTTTTAAATTTTAGAGTATTGGGTAGCTCAGTTTATAGATTGCCACTGTACTGTCTGAAACAAGAGATAAGAAATTTACTACTTGAAGTTCAAAATTGTACTTGGCTACCACGTCATGGGGAAAAATGTTAACTAATCTAGTTGTATGGGTTTCATTTCCGGATACATACTTCCACACTTGGAATTAGTTAAGACATATTTGATGCAAAACAAGAAGTGTTATCATTTTACGCGGTAATGAAGACGCTGATAGTGTATTGTCGAACGGCATAAAATCGATTATACTAATTCTTTCAAATGTTTTACTTTTAAGTGAATTTGGCTTAAAGTTTGGAAAGCTGTTGGTTTTGTAAAAGTTTTTAGTTGGTATAAATAAATGATTTGCGTATTTGAATAGGTTTTTCTGCTGAAGCGTGCCTTAATCTCTGGGAACACCGGCAACTACATGATAAATACATGTTGTATTGCAATGATTAAAAGAGTTTCCATTTGATGATGAAATAACCTAGTAAAATTGTGAATAGGCAGAAGGTAACCTGCTATATTTAAAATCTTTGGAGTCCTCTTGTAATTTGAAAATATTGACGTATTATACTTTATTTTGATTGTTACTATAGAAACCGATTTTTCATTGTTACTTGATGAGATCAAATTTTTAATGGATCGAAAGATTTTGTTAATGTACAGCAAAACTTATAAAGGGAACGCCACTTAATATGAAACACCTGATTAAATTGTACAGTTTAGTCGGAACTACATAATTAGCTTTAATATACCAGGTGCTCAAAGAGTCTGGATACATCGAAATTGCTCAGAAAATGGAAATTTTAAAGAAACATATTTGTAACAAAAGTTATGTGGCTCAAAAAGTTACACTTGATAGCATAATAGGTTTGACCTTGCCGTGACCTTTGTGACCTCCACAAACAAAAAGATAAGAATTTTTAATAGGAACCCCAATTTTTTTGTCATATTCTTGTAGCGCATAACAAAACATTTTCACAACATTCCACAATGATCTTATTGCGTTTGAAATTCACTGCGTTACACAATAAAAACGCTTTGACCGCGAATGTACCTTCAAACTAAGAACTATTTGAACTATTTGAGATAATGTACAAATTTTTATTTTGTACTTTCAAGCAAGATGAGGATTTAAATCTGGACAGTCACGGCAAGATGATAACTAGAGCTGTAGGGTGAAACATTGTTTTCATCTTTTATTTATTAAGTGTACAAATTGTTCACCATCAGCAGCTTGGTAATCGGCAAATTATTGGAAAGTGTTGGGTATATCATTTCCAAACGTTTCATCCGTGATTAATTCTGATTCAAAAATGATACGGTTTTGCAGTTGCATAAAATCTTCCCGCCAAGATCGATCAGGAGACGTCGAAATATCGATTGGGCACCAAGTCTCCTGACCTTACTGCATGCGACCATTTTTGCTTGGAATATTTAAAAGTTCGTGTGTACAAAACTTGGCCCCAAAATTTGTAAGAACTGCCGAAGATTTGCCGATTGGCAAGCTGCTGATGGTGAACAATTTGAACACTTAATAAATAAAAACAACATTTCACCCTATAACCCTAGTCGCCATCTTGCCTTGTTTGGGCGTATTGAAACTCTCATATTGCTTGAAAGTACGGAATAAAAATTTGTACCTCATCTCAAGAAATTCGAATTCAGTGAATTTTAAGGGTAGCGGGATCGCTGTTGGATGCCTTGAAAAGGTTTCAATGTTCGCTACAAGAATATGACCAAAAATTGGGGTTCCTATTTAATATTATTATAATTTTTTTTGTAGCGGTCACAGAGGCCACGCCAAGGCCAAGCAGATTCAGCTATCAAGTAGAACTTTTTGATTTACAAAACTTTCGTTTCAAATAATTTTCTGTATAACTCATATTTTCTGAGTTATTTCGGTATATACATAGATTTTGGACACCCGGTATATTAGCAACTACCCAAAAAACGTCAACACCTCTGTAGATTATATATTGGATAGGTAATTCAGCATCGAAATACCTCTGTACATTCAACTACTTACATTCATTATTTTAAACGCCTATTTTGTATATTTCCGTTGAATTAAATAAATATGTTTAACAAGAGAGTAAAAAGATTACATTGTCATAACAACAATAAGAGACGTCAGCTGAGGTGTATTTATAAATTCATATACTCTTTGTTCTTCGCTTTAGAATGATGTCTTCGCGTTCTACGATAGATGTTGTTTGTATAACTTCAAGTAAAACGTCTATTTATTACAAACGTAAATTTAATATTAAAATTATAATAACTATTAAAGGATTCGCATGCTTTGTAAATCAAAATTACACATTAACCCCCTAGCGTTTATACTAATTCTATGTATGTTAAATACCTTTGCAAGTTGAACTGATTTAACTGAAACCGTGAGTGTTAACTGTATATGAGTGATACCTTTTTGCTTGAGCGCTCGTACATGTTAAAAGTTTAGTAACCTGACAACTTTTGTTTAAAAATATTGCAGCTTTGTGTTTTTAAACATTGAAATGAAAGGAGAGGTTAAATTTAGCTTTAAGCTGAAATCCTGTAATATCAAATTTAACGTAATGTTATTAACTTGAGAAACACTACCTATTCTTATAAAAGTTAAAATTCAACAAGTATAATAGTCACAGTAGTTTTAATTATGTTTTTTTATCAAATGTTTCTTAAATTCCTCAGCTTTCAGCTACATTCATACTAAATTCACTCTTGAAGTAGTTTGTTAAACAGGGATCTCTCAGGATTGATTTCTTTTTAAAGTGTGACTATTACGTTCCCTTACATATATGAAATATATTATACAGAAAATTGTTTTCGGTCAAAATTTTCTATTTTCAGTTCTTAGCGGAAATATTCGTTTTCAGGTCTCTTCTACCCGAAAAATAAGTTTTTAGAAAATGGTCTGCGTGAGTATGCGTGCGTGCGTGGGTGTGCGCGTGCTTGTGTGTGTGCATGAGTGGGGGCGTGAGTGCGTGCGTGCCTGCGTGCCAGCGCGCGCGCGCGTGCGGGCATGCTTGCGTTCGTGAGCGCGTCCGCGCGTGCGAACATACGTGCGAGCGCGCATGTGTGTGTGAGAGGGTGCGTGCGTGCGCGCCCGTGTATACGTGCGTGCGTGCGAGCGAGCGTGCGTGTGTGCCCGTGTGCGTGCCCGTGTGCGTGCGTGCGTGTGTACGTGCGTGCACGCACGTGTGCGTGCGTGACTTCGTGCATGTGTGTGCGCGTTTCTGCGTACATGCGTACGTGTGTGTGTGTGTTGGGGTGTGTGAGCGTGCGTGCGTGCGTGCGTGCGTGCGTGTGTATATGCGTGCTTGCTTGCGGTCGCGTGAGTGTGTGGAGGTGTGTGCGTACGTGCGTGTGTGCGTTCGTGCGTGCGTGCGTGCGTTCGTGCATGCGGACATGCACGTGTGTACGCGTTCCTGCGTGCGTGCGAGAGTGTGGTGGTGTGTGCGTGTGCGTGTGTTAATGCGTACGTGGTAGTGTGGACGTGTGTGCGTTCGTGCGTGCTGGCGTGCGTTCTTGCATGCGGACGTGAATGTGTGTACGCGTTCCTGCGTGCGTGCGTGTATGTGGTGGTGTGTGCGCGTGTGGGCGTGCGGTGGCGTGTGTGTGTGGAGGTGTGTGCATACGTGAGTGTGTGCGTTCATGCGTGCGTGCGTGTGTGCGTGCGGGCGTGCGTGCGGGCGTGCGTGCAGGCGTGCGTGCGTGCGTACGCGCGTGTTTGGGCGCGTGTGTGTGTGTGGAAGTTTGTGTCCGTGCATGCGTGATTGCGTGCGTACTTACGAGCGCTCGTCTGTGTGTGTGTGGGGTGGCGTGTGCGTGTGTGCGTGAGTGCCTACGTGCGTGCGTGCATACGTGCGTGCATGCGTGCGTTCATGCGTACTGGCGTGCGTACGTGCGTGCGTGCGTGCGTGCGTGCGTGCGTGCGTGCGTGCGTGCGTGCGTGCGTGCGTGCGTGCGTGCGTGCATGCGTGCGTTCGTGCTTGCGTGCATGCGTGCGCGCGCGCGCGCGTGTGTGTGGAAAGCGAAATTTTATATAATGGTTTATTACCGACCTTGCACTTTCGTGTAAGAATTTCGTTAAAATCGAATGACCCGAAGTGCCACTTTATTCTTGTCGTTTTTAGGTTTTCTGCAACTTTTTCGAAAACGGCT
>JAHWXV010199618.1:0-10063 GCA_024586415.1 Phrixothrix hirtus | reverse complement strand
AACATAAATATAGTTTTTGATTTTCATATAATCATTACTTTTTGAGATACGTTGTTCACAACTAATACTCCAAGTACTTCCGGTTACTCGATTTTAAAAATTTTATTAGAAAAATTCCTTGCTTAATATAAAACTAAATTAAGTAGCTAAGAAATATACTAAGTTTACAAAAAATCGTTATAGCCAATTTCAAGAAAACCGTGAAAATGAAGAATTCGGAAAATATCTAAAAATTACAGAAATAAAGTAGTACTTCCAGTTAATCGATTTTAACCAAATTTTTAATTTTGGAGAAAAATGCGATAACGACCCCAAATATAAATTTTCATTTAGTTACGACTATTAGTTTCATAGTTATTGTATTCAGAGTTAACAGTGAAAGTACTTCCGGTCACTCGATTTACAGAAAATTTTCGAGTAACTGCCTATTATATGAAAGAATCTCAAATGCTTAAGAAATACAATAAATTTAAAAACAAATCGTTAAAGCTGATTTCGAGAAAATCTCGAAAAACGAAAAATTCGGAAAGTATCTAAAAATGACAGAAATATGGAGCTACTTCCGGTTATTCGATGTTAACCCAATTTTTGATTTAGCACACTAAAGTGATTGTAATCTTAAATGTAAATTTTCATTTAGCTGGGGTTGTTAGTTTCATAATTATTTTATTCAGACTTAACGGCGAAAGTACTTCCGGTTACTCAATTTACAGACAATTTTGTGAAAAGCCGCTTAGATTATATGAAAGGGCATTACATTTCTAAGAAATATAGTAATTTTTAAAAAAATCATTAGAGCCGATTTCGAAAAAATTTCAAAAAACCAAAAAATGACAAGAGTAAAGTGGCACTTCTGGTTTTCCTATTTTAGTGAATTTATTGCGGTCGCGTGCGACAATGGATAGAAACTCAAATATAAAATTTTGCTATTCTGGGACTTATGGTTTTTGAGTTATCGTGGTCACAGGCACACACGCGCGCGCGTGCGCGCGCACACGCACGCACGCACACACACACAGACCAATTTTCAAAAACATGATTTTCGTACTCAGGGGACCCGAAAACGTATTTTCACTAAAATTGCGACATCGAAAATTTTGGTCGAAAGCAATACTTTCTCTTTTACCTATATTTCATATAGGGTAAGAGAAAGTAAAAATAGTGTGGAGGAAAACAATAATTATGTTTGTTATCATTCTACAATTTCAAAAATTATAAACGTTGATAGTATATTGTAACAAAATTAGAAACAACAATAATTTGATAGAATATTAGAACTTTTCATGGAATACTGTAGAAGCTTTCTTAGAACTGAAATAAATGATTTAATTACGAATGACTCGCTACTGTAACCAATATCTATCTTAATAAATTGAAGATCAGCAATGAATCATGGCATTGCAATTTATTGCATCATTATGATGACTAATTTTAATGCTTACTAATATAGAATTTTCTAGACTTCTGCTTTCTGTATAAATAGCAGATTAACTTCCTTTAGGTTTAGTTTTAATTAAAGTCTTATCCTGATATACATAAATAGAAATGTAAAAGTTTGTTGTTAGGTAGTGTACTGTGAAATAAATATTTAAATAAATAATTTTAAATAAATAATCATAATATTAGTGAATATAAATAAAGATTTTTGAACAATTAACTAGTTTCGTTATAATAGTAATGAATTCCTAGAAAGCTGAGTTTGCACGAAGATGTTTTGTATTTTCAGCCGAATAATATAATATGTAAATACGTATTGATATCATTATAAAGTAAGCAATTATGGGGACAATCATAGTACAAGCAAGTTGGCGGAAGAAATAATTGAAATCGAATGGAGTTAGTAAATATTTGTAACACATACAGTTTATCAAAAATCAAACATTGAGGAAAGATATTACCCGAAAATCAAGCAAAATAGTTTATTAGACGTTGGTTGAAAAACACCCAAGGGTTATACAGTCTTTTGAAGATCAATAACAATTTTTTTCAAAGACGTCAATGCTACGTTTACGTCAGTCATTTAAGATTATTACGTAAAAATAATTAATAATGTAAATATGAAATTGAAGATAACATAAAATTACAAATAACCTCTAAATTGAATCAATATGTTGTATTATACGTTTTTGGACATATGTTTAGAGGTAATATGTTGCTTAATTCGACAAGCAGTGCAGACTCAGTTTGTCTAATAGTTATCAAGTTTGCCTCTGAACGCAAAGCTTGCGGGACCAAGCTCGAACAGGGTCGCTATATGTTTCAGTCGAAATATTTAAAAAACATGCCTTCTTCTTAGATAAGGAAATAAATTGGTAGGCCCTGCGTCAATCTAATTTTTGGCACGTTAAACATTTCTACTGAAATGGAGTTCCTTCCGGTTCGGCAAAATTATAGTAGGCGGTGAAATGCGATAATGTCGAACATTATTTCTTTATAGCAATTTTAGTCCGTGACTTGTGCGTTTCTGTCCTCACATTTTTGTTGCCAGTCTGACACCAGTTTAAAACGTAAACAATCTGATGGATTCGTACGAACTTTTAACAGTACGCTTCTAAAAGATTGAGGATGTCATCACTATACTCAACATGGGTCGCCCGTTGAATAGACCTCGCATATCTTTAGATAACAGTTAAAGTCCATGTAATATGATATACCTAAAGATATATAACGGTATTTTATAAATGTTTAGCGATAGAACAGATAAGCCAAGTATAGTTCCTGAAAGTAGATGATTGGTAGATATTAATTATGTTATAAAACGAATAAGTGCAATACCGAAATATCGACCTTTTGATTGCATATTTAGCAATATAGAGATTATAAACGAGAAAAGAAGGGGGTTGAAATCGAATATTTTGTTTAGTTGTAAAAGGTCTAATACAACAAGAACAGTAAACCTCATTGAAGAATCCAAGGAAAATAACATCAACGATGTTTTCGTTCTTGGAACCCTGTCCACTGGCATTGTTTCTTCCGCGATAGAAGAATTCCTTTTTGATTTAAATATACCATTTATGACCCCTTCAATATATCAAAACCACCATAATAACTGCAGACTTAATACATAGTCTCCTGAGAAAGCATAGAAGAAGCTGGAAAAGAAGAAGCTCGTTTAGCTCGAGAACTGAGAGATAGATGCAAACGGCATTCTGTTGATTACCATTGTTACAGGTGGAGCTTGGGAAAAAGATCATATTCGATAAACTATGATGCTATCTGTGAAGTTGTAAATATTCCTATCTACCAAATGAATAGTAGTGACATTACCATTATGTTTTGTATTTTCACAAGATTTTCCTTACTAAGCAGGTATTATTGGTGCGAGAACAACGAAGATTTTATTTATTGGTATAAGAAATAATATTGTACAATCTTATGCGATCGGAGAGGAAAAATATTGCAATTCTTAGTCATAAATGCTTTAAGAACTGTAGTGGTACTTCGACTAGAATGGAGGCTAATATTATACGGCAGGACTTCAAGAAAAGCATTGAAATGCGCATTGTAATATAAAATCAATTAATTGGCGATGGAGACTAGGAAGTTTCTTAAGGCACGACTGTACGCTAATCGTTTTGTCAAAAATATAGAATGCAAAAACCATCTCTTGCGCATCTTTTCAAAAAATACGCGAAATCTGTGGTAAGTTATTGAATTATACGAAATGAATATAACAAAGCCCTAATTAAAAAACTCTGTGTTCCAGGAAAACAACGCAGCAATTCCAGAAATAAACTCGTCGAGAATAAGGCTCACAAATTGCAATATTTCCTATTACTTGCGCCTTTCGATATAGAATGGACGAAAATTGCTCTTTATAGGAGATAATGCGCAAAAGACTTATGGCTAAAAATAAAACTACCAAGATCCAAAAACGGAAACATGTTTGTGAAAAAGATTTCCTTCCTGACAGTGGTTATAGTCCTGAATCTAATGCCGATCCAAACCTTCATAGTGAGGCATACAAAATAAAGAGAAACAAGTTCCTGCAATTCCTGAACAAAATCAACCGAAATACAAGAGATTGAGGAGCAAACTAGGGATCAGGTTAAAAATTCACTGTAAAAACAAGAACACCAGCTTTGCTTGATTACATTTTATTTTGGCGAAATTTGTAGGAAGAGGAAAGCCACATCCCGTGCGAAAGAAGTCAAATCCTTACTTATGGCAATAAAACGTTTGAGGAAAGTTATCAGCTAAAGCTACGTTGCATTTATAATCGGATTTGAATGACATTAATGATTTGTGTAATGGCTAGATCTTGTTGGGTCTTATAATTTATAACCAAGAAGGAAAGCGTTTTGCGTCCTTTTCTATGTGTACGAAACGTCTTTTGTGTCTTGATGCCGAAGTATATTTAGTATTCTGAGATAATTTTTTGATTACTTTTATTTTTCATCTTTTTTGTTTCGATTTAATCAAAATGATCGAGCGCTTAAATATCAATCCGCTTACTATAGTATGATAAATAGTAAATACTACTCTTGCTGTCAAACAAAACAAACTAGCTCTGTCATTGCAATAATAAAATGTCATGTTTTTTCTTATGTTTGATGAAAACGTTTCTTTTATTCGGACTAAGATCGATTTTCATAAGGAATAACTAAATAATATGTTCATATGGTTAAGTACGTCAATGTGGATTTTTTATTGATGGAGAACACTTTTTTCTTGGTGGAAGTTCTGGTGGTCTAATTGGTGATCTTGGAATAGTGAAAGATAAATACCCAAGGTCTGAGTTTAGTACATATGATGAAAGTACTCATCAGAAGAACTTAAAAGATTGCCTTACATATTTATATAGTGTGTTATTATGTGTATTTATTTGCTTCTTTGTGGCAGAGGCCTCGAGATGTGGCAGAGGCCTCGAGATGTGGCAGTTCCCTTTGCCCTTCTAAATTGAACTACTATGTTTACTGCGTTGCTCAATTAGATTTGTTATTAATAATTAACTGGTCAGCGTGCACTAATTTTAAACAAAGCAGTAAACAAAAGTTTAAAATAACCATTTCTAAATACCTATTTAGAGGTCACATGTAAATTTGTCGAAAGGGTCGAATTCCTTTCAAAAGAGATTAAACAGGATTATGCTAACTGTTCTTTAAGTAATTTTCTTTATTTTTGCATAGGTCAAAAACCAGTTCAAAATTTAAACAAATATTTATTATTTCAAACATAAACACAAACATACATATAAACAATTTATTTAATTAAAAATTAAATTTAAAACAAATAATTAATAAATGTTCGAATTTCAGCTGGTTAACCTTTACTAATAGATTTCTGGGGGTGATATTCGCAAATGAGAAATATAAAATTTATGATTTAAAGTCGTTTAAATATTTAAACGAAACAAATAAAAATTTTATTTCTTCACTGTGGGTATTAAGGTTTTCAATTTTCCACTTCGTTTGATTAAGTTGTTGGTGCCTGTAATTTGGATTGTTGCGTGCCTGTCTGGATGAATTTAGTGAATCTAAAGCTGCCCAATTCTCTGTGGTCTAGGGTCGTGTTTTTCACTGCCTTGTGTGGATTTTGAAAAATGATGTCTTCGCTGGATCTGTGTCTTTAATTAGGACATCGTTCTATTTACCAACTCGTTATTTTTATTTTGGCACAGATCTTACTAACACTAGTTTAATCTACCTATGTAGTATTAAAGCTGGAACCCAAAAGACATCGATTTTTGGTGGGGCATGATCTTTTATAATTGTAACCAATCCTGTCTAAGTATTCTGAAAGTTTGTTTGTTTCTTTCTATTTCAGAAATCGTTAAAATTCCGACGGCTTCTAGCAATATTTGTAAGTTTTATAGGGGCTCTAAATTTTATTACTACCCGTCTGGATTTCTTTAGAAATGTATTTCTAGTTAGCGCCATACACTTGTAAAACTTTAACACTTGGTTTTATTTTACAAAGTAAATATTTAAGAAAATATTTTAGATTTTACTATCTAATTAACTATAATATCTTCTTATGTGGATTACGCGTTAATTAATTTATTTAATTAATGCGTAATGAACAACTATATAGTTATTTGTATGTCTACTATAATTCTGCCGAATCTGGTGGAGTTCCACGTCGAGTAGAGATGTTTAACGTGATATGGCGCTAATGATATTACTTCCTTATTAGAAAAGACGGTATGTTTTTAAAAATTTTTTACACTAAAAAATGTATCAACCCCACCCGTGTTCGAACCCATGCCCTTGTATCCAGAGGCAAACATGTTAATTACTAGACCAAACTGGACTGGCAAGTATATTTGTTAATTTTGTCGTTCGCGTGGTTATGTTACTTTCCCCAAGTCATGTGACGTCACAAGTACCTTTCTTGATAACCTCTAAAAAACGTATTAGTTTTATAAACCTTGTTTTCAAATCAATCGTATGTTACTTCTGCTTACAGGCACCTTTAGTAAGGACCTAGTATTGGTATAATTTATCGTTCACTAAACGGCTACCCTGACTTTTCTAGCCTAAACTCTTAGAAAATTATGTAAATGATACTAAAATTTGTTAACATTTACATTTATTAATTAAATGGTGCCAAAACAAATGCTCTAAGTTAAAAAGTAGCCGGCGCGCAATCGTTCGTGTTTTAACTTCAAAAGTTGTTAATTTGAACAATCGTAGTTTTAAATCTGAATTTTGAAGATAAATTTTGAGGTTACGCTTTTTTAAGCACTGTGTATAATTTACATTTAATGGAACAGAAATGCCGAGGGAACAATTTAAACTTTACTTTCTGACAGAGCACTTAATAATTTTAATTGTTGATTTAAACCCATCCACTATTGCATCTGATTCCATGGCTGAAATGGAATCAGACCAATTTTTATAAAATTCATGGTCAGAATTTTCTTGACGTTCACATACTCTACCAAACTTATTTTTGACGCCAATAAATAAAACCTTTTGGTTCGCCAACCAATAATACTCGCAACACTTAACAATACGTTATAGTTTGTTCGATATGAATGCTTTGGCCAGACTGCATCTGCTATAACTGTGATTATTAGTAAGTCAATAGGACTTATGTCTCCGGCTCCCATTGATAATTGTACTTCCTCTTGTCCAGCTGCAATCATTTCGTTGTAAGCTAATTTCTTAAATTCAGCATATACTTTTCATTGGTACTTCAAAAATGTTGTGTTTGAAATTGAAGGAACATTCAACACTGATATAATTTAATTCAAACACGTATAGCCTTTTCTGGTGGAAATAGATCCTGTAAAAATTAAATTTATATGTATATGTGAACAAATAGGGCATTTTTTATGGCATGTGTACCTGGGACAAAGCTAAAAAAAATGTATGTTGATTCAAATTAGAATCAAAATTTTGTATATTTCTCATAAAAATGAAACACAAACACGAATCTGAGTGACTTACATAAAATAGTTTTGGAAAATCAAAAATACGAGTGTCAACCCTTTTTGGGATGTATATTATATAAAATGAATAATAAATAATTGGATTTTCTTATCTGTCACTGCAACTGTGTTAACATATGGTTGTTTAGTACACGGATCCTCGCTGTAGATAGTATCATTTTTATTATTCATTCTAGATAACGCAAAATCTACTAATCATTTTTCCATTGTCAAAGTGTAATTAACTAAATTAGCGAAGTAAACTTATAGATATTTGTATACAAAACTAAATAAAACGGCTAACGATTTCAAAGTCTAACTACCGTTTAATTTATTTGAGCTTTTCCTAATTCAAATAACACAATTTTTTAGAAATAAACAAGACAATTTAAACGTAAATAAAAATAAAGGGGTCGCCACACTTTATGCTTTACCAAATATCCTTTAGCAATTAAGTATGCACAACAAAACACTTTATGAAATTCAATTGTTTCCCAAAATAGTAAATAAGGCATGCTATGAATAGAATGCTAATCCTCTTTGCATTGTACAAATTTTAATCATTCGCAGAGCAGGTGGACAATTGTTATGCATGGAATTGAAAGTATGCAGGTAGGCAACTTTGAATACTTCGTAAAGAAATTTAATGTTAAGGAGTAAGTGACTTACGAGATACCCATCTACTTTCGTTACTGGGCTTGGCATGCAACAGTAAGATTTTAACCCTTTATTAGGCGTGCGGATAGACTATGTAACATACTTGCTCGCGCTGTATATTGAATATACATGTAATAATTTGTTGTTGAATTGGCGAATTAGTAATTGTAGTGGTCATAAATATTTATTATTGAGTACTTAAATAATAATTGAAAAATATTTAGCTGTATCGTGACTTTTAGATTACTGATAAAACCTCAATTAGTTAGTAAGGTTCGATTTTCTCAGCAAGAGATTAGCAGTTCAGTGTTGTACTACTATTTTTGGTGGAACAACTTACATTATCAGATACCATTGATCTGATTTCTACATGATAGTCTATTTTAATTCATCGGTTTCCTGAAAATTCTCTCACTCATTTATGTCGAATTCATCGTTATAATTATGGCGTCATGATTCTTCCACATCTTCCGATTTCGCAAAATCGGTAACCTTTTTTTTAGTCATCGTAAATAGGACGCTTAATAAACTAATTATAACACTTTATACTAAATACCAGATTTACTAAAAATTGACAAGTCTAACACCCACTAAAACTTCAAAGCAGCTAAGTAGATAAAATTATGTATTTAGATGCAATGTATATTTTAAATACATACCCGAACATCCCACTGGTTTTATGATTATAATGGGACTAAAATTAAACATTGGTACAGTTACTGAGGATTACTCCATATACCGAGATCCTAAGATTATTTGTTTCTAATAGCTACTTAGGAACACATTGCGTGTATATTTAATATACATGCGTGACTAAAGAAGGATTAAGTAACATCTGATAACTGGAAGTTTCACTTTATTCTTGCGATTTTCAAGTTTTTACGAGTTTTTCAAAAATAGCTGTCGCGATTTTCTTTAAACTTAATACATTTCTTAGAAATTTAGTGCCCTTTCATGCAAATTAACTAATTTCTCTGGAAAAATTACGTAAATTGAGTAAACAGAAATCCTCATTTTTGAGCATCTGTGAATAAATCGAAAACTAAAACTCGTGGAAGAATAAAATTTTATATTTAAATTTATTACCTTCCTGGCATGCTAATTAGGAATTTGGTGCAAATCGATATAACAATTTTCTTGAAAACGGCTTTAATAATTTTCTTTGAACTTTAATTTGTTTCTCTGGAAAAATTCCGTAAGTTAAGAAGGGTTTCGTGGGGTTAAAAACTTAAATGGATAACCTGATAATTTTAAATAGGCAAAATAAAGTTGTGTGGTGTCCTACCAGATTTTTTAAACACAAATCAATTATTTAATTAGTAAAAATTACCGAGTATAACGTTTTCCTCAAAAACGTTAAGAATTTATGGGAATTACCAAGAGTTCCTAGTGAATTCCCAAGAATTCTTAAGAATTTTTAAGAATTCCTAAGAATTCCTAAAACTTCATCGGGAACTCCTCAATAATTCTGGTGAATTTACATAAGAATTCTCAATATATTTACCCCTTGGTTAGGACATAAAATAGATTAGTATTTTACACAATGATGTCTTTTATGGCTGGAAAAGTGATGTTGTTGTTAATATGTTGCACGATAAACCTCGATCAGTTCTGTAAAGTAGCTCCTTGCTCTGCAGCAGTCTTTAACAATTAGTATTTAAATTGTAAGTGTAATAAGAATGTGAAGTCCATGCCCAGCTCAAGGTTTAAATTGATTTACACGGATTCGTATGCATTGAAAGTTTATCGGTTATTAACACTCTCTCCCTTTGATATATGCCGAATTACATTGTTCTATTACAACTATTCTTAATAGAGATATCAGACGCTCCTCTTCAAATACAGGCTCTTGTATGGTTGTTGTGATTCAAGCAAGCTTCATTTTCAATTGAGCATCCACTTCTCGTTCTTGATTGATTATGTTTAAAAATAATCTGGTGTGAAACAACACACGACTTTCTCTTACGCACATATGCCACATATGCCAATAGTGTCCACAAATCATTAGACTATTGCCTACGTTTATTTTGG
>JAHWXV010199593.1:0-10746 GCA_024586415.1 Phrixothrix hirtus | reverse complement strand
TCCAACGAAAACCTTCACGAGTAATTTCCATTTTTTCACAAAATTACTTTCTTTAAACGCGCACTGTAAACAAACTACTTTGTCAATTTCTAAGCCGTCATGGATTTTACAATACAAAATGTCAAATTTTACGAATATGACAATAACTTATTACACTAGCGACATCTAGTAGTCATTTGTAACAACATAAAAGGCAACCCTCGTATAATCTGGTAGAATGGAGCATAACGAACACGTGGTCCATAACAAAACAAACAACTTATGCAGATATTGCTATGTCAGTTGAAAGTTCTTCTGGGAGATCCTTTGGTAAACAATCACATTAAGACGTCGAAAGACTTAGATTTAACAGAATTGGAATGTTTTTTAACAAACAAATTGAATGATAATTTCATACGAGGGGATTACTCCAAGTCTTTCGTACAATTCCTATGAGTGGAAATGTGATTTTCTCAAAAAAATGTGCAATTTACCATAATGTAGAGATGAGAAACGCCTACTTCTGGAATAAAGAAAACCCACGCTCTTTGTACTATTTGAACGGAATCGCTCACGTATTCCTTGAACATTTTTTGACGTTACTGTAGATCAGTAACTTACCATGCTACGTGACTGGTTTATATCTCAACTTGATGATCGAGGAGTTCTTGGTTAAATCTGGTCCTCCACCATGATGATGGTGGAGGACCAACACACTATGCTTGTCGTTAGAGAATATCTTAGTGCGATGTTTAAAAATAAACGATTAGAAGAGGCTATGCACAGTTACCAACACCGCGTTAGTAACTAGCCAGCAGTCGTAACCTCTCATTGAGTCATCAAAAGCTTGCTAGAAACTGTTATGAGACAGTGAATGATATGGACCAAGTCGTGGAAAGTGTATTTGCTTCAAACACTCTTG
This sequence comes from Phrixothrix hirtus, assembly GCA_024586415.1. Taxonomy (NCBI): domain Eukaryota; kingdom Metazoa; phylum Arthropoda; class Insecta; order Coleoptera; family Phengodidae; genus Phrixothrix; species Phrixothrix hirtus. Next base: position 9,845 of record JAHWXV010199593.1, on the reverse strand, counting down.
CATGGTAAAAGGAATTTTATATCGCCCCTGAAGCCGACTATTCGGCTTCAGGGATTTTTAACGTGCTAAACACTACATTGACACGGGACCCACGATTTTACTTCTTTATTCAAAAAGCAGGCATGTTTTCTAAATTTTTCTATGCTAAAAAATTTATTGACCTTGATCGGGTTTGTACCCGTGTCTCTTGGATGTAGAGGGAAACATGCTAATCACTACACAAATCTGGGCCGGTTGTCATACACAGTGCCTTTCATTGTTTACTATTTTTGTTTATCTGATATTTAATCAAGAATAGCAACAATTGGCACCAGGTTATTGTTTATACTCTCTTATAGAGCATAAACTGGATGACAAAATTCCTACTGTAAAATAAAAATAACGGTGACGCTGTTTTGCTTATTTCCTTTGAAGTCGTTTTTAAGGACATCACGTGCGTTTCCACAATCTCGGACCTCAACCAAATACACGAAGGGCAACGACTTGTTCCCATCTCAGTATAAAAATTACAGATGTGTCAATCTGTTTTAGATTTTTAGCAAATTCTTTAATAATATCATTTGGTTACGTCTGTACCCTCCACCCCTCCGTCCAAGATATACAATTAGGTAACTCATGAAAGGAAAATTTTAATGAAATAAAGAAATATTTTATTGACTTGAAGACAGCTTTAGATTATATAACTTGGCTAGCACCATAAGAAAAGCTGGAAATCTATAGTCTAAAATAGCATTCCTCTCTACTCCCAGTAATATATATATAGCGGATCAAATAAAATTCCGAAGTATTATCTTATCCAAACTAGAATATGTTTGGGCAGCATAATCTTATTAATTCCATAATACAAAAAATATTTAAAAGCAAGTAATATGACTAAATAACTTCATATCAAGGATGTTCACCGATGGAGATAAATATCTTCTGCAGCGTGGATGTATGGTCTAAAAATTTAATACACGTAAATGGGAAAGGATAGGAATATCAATGTAATTTCAATTCCCCGTACTAGGGCGGACTGATATAAGAATATCCGAGGCTCTCTCAGCCAAGAATGGCAAGGAATGAGTGAAAATATTGCTCCGGCGTTCACCTCACGCAAGATGTCTCTACCGACTCAGGAAACTTGAATCATAGTAAAAGGGTCTTTTGAATACTAGGTCATAACGTTAACTACTTCACGACCGTAGTTCGGTACATATAAAATAGAACTATCATAATCCAGTTCGATAATTTTTATATACAATTGAAGTGAGAATACAGAAACTTTGCACAAAGACTCATCTAAAATACCAGTCCGCATAGTAAGCACCAACCTCAACATTTTAGGGTATTCCATCACAGGAAAGTTGGACGTAACTAGCATTTAAACTTAAATTGGGGTTGCAAATAAAATTAAACCACAAATAGCCAAACATTCAAATTAAAGCGTGCAAATAATTGCACTAATTTTAATTTAGTTTTTAATAGGAGTGCATTAGCTTCGTTAGTGGCTTAGGGTATGAGTTTCTAGTCTACTACCTAAATGACTGTGATAAAAAATTACTTTATGATGAAAATTAATCAAACATCAGAACTAAGAATGTTTATGAATTACTGGGCACCTAACGAAATTTAACTAACTAAGAATTAAATATAACATAACTCCTTCCCCTAAAATTGCTAATAGCCTCAGTTATTTATACCTAAATTTAATCGATCTATCATGTACACTGATTTTTACGATTACTGATGCACGTCCTGAAATTCGCGCTTCGATGAATATCTTTAATTGTAATAAAATATTGATATTCGACAAACACATCCATTAAATGAATAAAGAATTGCAAATAATACAATGATCCCACAATCGGCACTTACCTCAGGGTGGCCACTCAACTACATTTACCTAATTGTACAAGATGACGCTAAAAAATAGTCTTTAGCTAACAAGAGTATATTCGTCATTTATATACAATGACATTCAGTTTCATATACATTTACGCGTACAATATTGCTTGTTAACCACTCTTATGTAATTTACTGTATTCTTAATATTTACTTACAAAAGCGATTTAAATTTTAAATAATCAAAATAAATTCGAAACTTGAATTATTCGTCATAAAACTATGGTTGAGGATAAAGAGTCAAACGCCAAACACTCTACCATAAGCTCTCCGTTACTAATAAATGCAACAGATTACCTCAGGTAATTTAGTAAGTAATTATTTGGGTTTCATAAGTTTCAGATTAAAATTCTCCTGGACGAACAAATTCGATGGATTCACTTAACAATTTAAACATCTATTTCCTAATCACAACAAATCCCGGGCTTACTCTTCACGTATTTGACGCGAGTATTGACAAATTTCTTATTCCATCAAAGGTGCTCTAGTGATTGAGTCAAGAATTTTACGTACCATATATACTTGACTGTGAAGTTTTTTAAAAACTTGCAACCGGAATTGTCACGCATTTTACTGCCAGACCTTGGCCATTAACACAATAATTTCTTCATAGAGAAGCACTTGCGTGTTTTATTGGCAACACATGATGCATAAATTGTCTGAAACAACATCCTAACGACAACCATTAGTAACTTTATTTAACTTAACAAAAAATGAATTCTTTCCACATTTTAAGAATTTCATTTTTAAATATATAGTCATTATTAAATTTGAAATATAAAATTGTAACACAAGCTAATGAATATTAAAATAAAATAATATTTAATTTATTCGATGAGATTGGTGTATAAACGAATATACCGGGTGGTTTGAAATAATTATAGTGTATTAAAATTAAACATGGAAAACCAAGGAGCATCATAGTCTTCCTTATTTTAACAAAACCATATCAATTGCTTGTTAGTAGAGAAGCTATTCAACAGCAATGAATTCACGAACACCATGTTTCTCTTTGAGACTTATGAATCAGGATATCATTATTGTGAACAAAATTGTATTGGAAACATTTTCACTGCTGCCAAGAAAATTAAAAATACAGCTTCGAATAAAAAATGCTATTTACTAGATATTGAACTGATTGAAAGAGACTAAAGAAACTGAGATCGATCGCAAATAATGGAACACCCTGGTTAAACCCTCGGCCAGCTTGCAACTTTGATACTTTGGGTTTGCTAAAAAAACATTCAATGAAGGTTGTTTTAAATGCGGCGCAGAAACACCGTTATCTATTACAAAATTTTTCATGAAAATCTTTCAAACAGTTTTAATAAAATTTGTTTGTTTGAAACGTGTTTATATAGAAAACATTATCTATCCAATCTGCATATGAGGACGGTTCAAAATATAATTTAAAAACTCGTACTTGGAGTCAAATACAATCATTAGTGTCGTTTACTGCTAAGTGAATACATGTCTGTTAAATTTCCAACAAAATGAAATGAACTCTAGAAGAGCAGTAAAGCTCTATGAAACCGCATCCACCAAACTAACTCTCGTAACCAACCCGGCTGATCCCTAAAACAACCTTAAATGAGGGTTTTCAAACCCGTTATACCAAAGGCATGTTTCATAAAGTGTTCGAGTAGTGGAAGGAATATTTACGTAAGAACTAAAGGATTTATATCAAAAGTCTGAACAACTGTATGTGTGATATTTAGGACCACCCAGATCATAAATAAAATTATTTTAAGCATCTTTTAACGCTACTTACTTTAATAATATTCATTCCTTTTTTAGTTTTGTTAATTCAGATTAAATGTAATGATATTTGAGTCATCGCATTCTGGAGTTATTTTTAGAAACGCGTAGGCGTATGTTATAATTCCGTCAAGTTACTGTTATTAGTAAATCCCAGGCTGGACGCGCTTCTTGAAACACAAGGAATAACTATATTGAATTTGACTAATAGTGACAGAGTAAGACTCGATGTCAAACAAACAGTGGGTTAGTTACAAAAATTGCGTCTTAAGCAATATCTTAACCTCTTGGGGACTGATAATATAGTTGCCTGATGGCGATTTAGTGTGAAATTTTCCATTTGCATCACGGAGTCTTTCAATTGTACTTAATGGGTGAACACCTTCATTACTAAAAAAAATCACCTCGTAGTTTTGAAGGAAATTGCAAGTACATTCCTTTATTGTAAACTAACACCTATACGATATATTTTAATAAATGCCGCGTTATAGAGATATTACCTAGGAGTGAAGCGAACTTTTGAATTTTTATTGTGACTATGGGCTGAACCGTAGATAAATTAACGAGTGTTAGTATTTTGACCATTTTTAAAAGTACAAATGTTGACGTTGTTTTATATTGTAAAAGTTAAACGGATTGGTGTAGTGCGAAATTGACGAAATGTTCTCGAAACATTTTAATAATAATATGTCATAAAACAGAAACTATTTCGCTTTTTGTTGCAAAGATCTAACGTTAGGTTTTAAAAAATTTTAAGTTAAACGGATTGTGTAACGGACTAGGTCTTGTTTACATTTTGTTATATTTAATTTTTGCCGCGTGCGCTCGCTTGTTTATATTATTTTAAGTTTATGAAATATTTTATTTGACAATAATTTCTAAGGATTTAATTCCCAGGTTATTTCAGTACTATTTAAGCAGGCAAGTTTGTACCTAAGCATATTGCAACAATTCTCAGGATATAACTAAAAATTTCTAAAAGTAAGTTTGTAACAGTTCCAGCAGAATATATTAAAATGTAATCGCGGCGGAGATTCTGGGCGTCTTACATTTCCGCGAGTTTTATTAAAGATTAGTTTGATAAGACATTGTAAAAGACATTAAGAAGTGAGTGACCGCGAAATAATTTCAAGTAAATATTGTTTATTAAACCGAGGGTATATAAAATAATTAATTGTATTAATTAAGTAAAAAGTTAAAAATAACGAAATATTATGCAATAACTAAAATAGCAATTAACATTTCAAATATAAACCAGCAATTGCAACCGAAATAAATAAGCTAACTTAAAGCAAAATTAAAACCGTACGTAATTTACTAAAGAATAATAATTAGAATTGCACAATATTTCGAAACCGATAAATAGTTAAGCAAAGTATTCAAATGATATGCTTATCAATAAGTGTAAAAACGAACAAGCGCTATCAGCAACGTTCGACGAACAGAGAACGGTATAACCAAATTCTGTATAAAGGAACGAAGCTTTCAGCAAAATGGGAACTTCATGTGCGTCCGCGTTTGCATTAGCACGAGGTGACTTCACTAAATCCCGCGCCTGTATTATCACCGAGAGCTCTAGTATCCCCGTGCTCGAGTTAATACGAGAACCTAGATAATTTTATTGCATTCAAAAAGCGCTTTATTAAATCGCAAAGAACGTAAACCGTTCGCTTCAATTTAATTATATTATGAACCGTTGTCGCAGTATTTGAAACTGCAAAATTTGTTCAGACATCTGTAAGGGTGGAGTACCCCTGTTAATTACCAGATCATATAGAACTTATTGTCGAAAGCGTCTGAGTTGTCTTTGTAGCGAGAGGTTTCGATAAAAAGATTTAACTAGCACGCTCGCATTTCGTGTTGATTCTGTAGCGGATGTGCCAGAATTGTTAGAATCCGCCGTGGACGTCGCCGCCGAACGCCCCTGTGTTGTCCTAGTAGCGAGGGATCGTTCGACGCTTGCGACTTCTTTTCTTTTGATATTTTATCCCATCGAGTGGCATTTGTCTCGGATAGGGTAAAGGATCATTATCCGAACCGCAAAAACCATCTTACGAGTGTTGCCCGTCCACAAGCGACATGACCACGCTCACACCTAGAAAGATACTGAACTTGATTAATACCGATATAGAAGTAACAGACGAACATAAAAGTTCGAATGGACGTATATGCTTTCTTGCGAAGCCACAAAGTGACGTTCCGCGCTTATTAAAAATTAATTTCACGTCGCGACGCCTCCGTTTACACTAAAATCTCTCGTTGGTAACAAACCGAAATTATATTTATTAATCATTGCCTCCTGTAAATGTGTATTTAATATCCGAGACGTTAATTTGAGTTATTTGTATATATTTTAATTTTATTACTGTGAATAAAATTACTTTTGAAGGTTTCACATATCTTGTCATTTCCGCCGATCATTATTCTTAAATTCCAATTACCGAAAGGTCGTTTCACATAAGAAATCGCGATCTCTTTCAGCGGTCGCTCCGTTTTAACACCTGACTTTCTTAAGTATAGGATAGCCAATTACGAATCGTTACCAGGGGGAACTCCAATAGAAACTGGTATCTACCATCCGACCAAATCTATTCGGCCCTAAACCGATGAGTATACACGGCTGCGAAAATATAAATATTTTTTCTCAATCCTGCGACTCCAAGAAACCACTTTGAAGCGTTACAAGTTTTACACGTCGATGGCAAGGCAAGATAGCGATGTATTAAAGTATAACCTAAAAGTTATGGAATTTCAGGCCATCTTGGATACTCTTTTCTATCATCAAGATATAATAATCAGTCGGCCTTTTTTGCACGTGTTGTAGTATCTAAAAATGTCCCATACTCACACACGAAACTTGCCGACATTCGCTAGAAGTTGTAGATTATGGAAGCTAATGATACCGCGTTCTCAGAAAAAATATTTAAATTTAATTTTATAATAATAAAACTAAAACTGTATAGTACCCTAAAAGTTATAAATAAGGCCGAAAAGAGTTCACCAATGAAAAATCTAAAACAAATAACAGTAGTAGTACCTTTTTTCAAAGTTTGAAGAAGATCCCATAAAGTTCGTCTAGCAGACGGATCTACACCTGCTGTGGGTTCGTCTAGCATAACCACTTTTGAATCCCCACATAAAGCAACTCCTACAGACAGTTTACGTTTCATGCCACCAGATAAAGTTTGAGCAAATGCATTAGCCTGAAAATATTGCCGAATATCACACCTTAATAATGAGCGCCGAATAAACTTACTTTCGGCACAAGCTCCAATAATGTTAAATATCTCTCAATCTCTTCATCAACTTTGGATTTGTCCAAACCCTTTAGCCTGCTGTAAAAGTATAGATGTTCTTTAACGGTCAATTCATCAAAGAGAATATTATGTTGTGGACATAAGCCTAAACTACTTCTAACGCCCTTCATGTCTTTACAAATATCGTAACCTCCAACGGAAGCAGTTCCTGAACTAGGTGGAATTATGCCAGTCAACATGGACATGGTTGTGGTTTTGCCAGCACCGTTATGACCTAACAGTACCGTTATTTGGTCTTTATACATATTCAATGAAAGATCCCTTACTGCTACTTTTTTGTTTGAATAAACTTTTCTTAGTCGTCTTATTTTGATCCCAGTTTGAAGGTGAAAAGGTTCTTTTTCGAACAATTCTGGGTCTATAGAAGTATCACAGCAATCGTTTGTATCTGAAACGTGACTAGTTTGATTATATCAAAACAAAATTAATAAAACCTACCGTCGTAGACTCTTTTCTTACACCAATAGAAATGCCTAAATGGAAAATACCACGGTTCTGGAACGCCGTAATCTCCGGGGAAGACAGCCTCAATATAGATAGCAATCATTAAGTAAATGAATGTGTCTAATAGCAGCATAAGTAAAATATGTCCAAAAACCAGGTTATCATCAGCCGTGCTTTTCCATACATTATTCCATTGAAGACCTACCAAGATATATTAATAACGATAACAACACTTGGAGATGGTTACCTTCTCCAAGACCTTCTTTTATGACAATGAGCTGAAAACCGTAAGCCATCGCTGTATTCGAACAGAGACTTGCTAACAATTTCAATGACAAATTTAAATTTTCGTATTTATCATTAAAATACATATACGGATAATATGTCAGAAACCAAACAATTCCCGCAAATGTAGCTGCGGTGGTTGCTGAAACAGAACCAAGTTTAATTTTTAGTAGTTAATCAACTTATATAGATACCTTTAGAAAACAAAGCACTAATGCTAAAACTGAATGTAATCGTCGCACTAGCATAACACATAAGAAAAATGAAAAGAACAACAGAATCTGACTGTGTAAATACAGTGAAGTTGGTTCCAGGATACCATTTTGCTTTCAAAAGGATGACCATCACGATTAATGACAGCATCATTAGTATCAGTGACTTAAAATACCAAGCAGTCCAATGTAACCAATTTGGTAAGCCCATAATCTTCATTGCCTCCTAATTTATTCATAAGTAAATATGTTAACTGTAAGCAAAAATACAAACTTTAAGCTGCTTCTCCTTCTCCGTAGCGATGACCTTGACCATGTTGATGCACGAATATACAAAGCTTAACATAAATATTAATCCCACAAAAATTTCAAGGGCGGAAAGAAGGATATCATCGGTATATTTAGGATACGGAAATCTTTGCATATATATTGGTACCGAAGAGCGATCAAACGATAACCCTACTTCGCTTTCTTTAAAATAGTTGATAATTGAAAGTGACAATTGTTGTTGCAACATTAAAAAGCCTTCGTTATGATAACCTAATTCAAAAATTACGGATTAAAAGATTAATTTGATTATAAAAAAACGACTGACTTGGTGGTCCACCCTCGTTTCGATTGGGTGCTCTCACACCGGACGTCTGATAAGTTGGAAATATTTTATTTGTTTTCCAGTTTGAAATTCGATTTACTCCAACACTTGCCAAAATTCCATCATTTTTAAGTTCCCCCGGAAACCTGAATCAAAAATTAAATAAAATTATTTATTTTATAATACAAGGGTTGGAAAGTTAATAGTGACAACACTGTTCCCACCCCACCCGAGGCAATGGACGTAGGTGTATTTGGTGGACGATGTAGAAAGCAGGGTAACTGGTTTAACGTATGGGTCGCTAGTTAAGTACTGCGTACACCGTGAAGTGGTGTGTGTCAAGGTTGAACGCTGTAAAGTGCAAGTAAGGTGATCACAGTGTGATGTTTTCGAAGCCAAAACAACGAATTTACGAATTTGGTTCAAAATACAGGTAGCCCACAGGAAGAACACCAAATAGTGTCTTAGCCTTGACGCACATGTCATTCAGCTCATTGGGTCACTGATTGCTGTGGATCGCACGGGAGCTGGTTTACAAGATAGGGACAACAGTCAATGTGTTGCACATATTACACGAACTGGGATATCGCAAAATTGTACCTGTCACACCATTTGACTGGCATTCAAAAATGGCCAGGTTATACGCTGATAAGTAACCACTGGCCCGTTTCAACAAGGAAGGTGATGTTTTCCTGGAGCGTTGAATTAAACGTAGGTACTCATCCTCGCCGACACCTAAGAAACTGCAACAAAAACCAGGAACGTGAAAGTGACAGTGATAGCAGCGTATTTGGCATATTATCGCCGGCCAGCATTACGCAGGCAAAGGCCTAAATTTAAAGCGGAAATACTCATTGTTCTGCATGACATTGCCTACTGCCACAATGCTGGAGAGGTGGGGACGGAATGTACTTAAGCACCATCCCTTACTCCCCCGATATGAGTCCATGCGACTTCGATCTCGTCCCCAAGCTGAAGGAACCACGTCGAGGTAAACGTTTTCCCTCCAGAGATGTTATTGTATGGGCCTTAGTCTGCACCGTCCCAAACTTCAACGATTCCTAGATATATGGAGATGTAGCCTGTATAACTTTCATGGTTGTATAATAAATACTCTTGGATCTGTACATGTTGCCACTATTAGCTTTCCAATCCTCGTATTATCACTATTACAGAGACAACACTCCATATTTTGGACGATCGTAGCTACAATTTATCAATTAAAACAAATTGCGATATTAGTGATAGAAATTAATTACATTATTATCTGTTACGATACCCGAAACAATAATCAATAGATAAATGTGTTATATTTTAATTTTATAGCCGACATTTTTAGTTATCATATATATA
>JAHWXV010199572.1:0-11720 GCA_024586415.1 Phrixothrix hirtus | reverse complement strand
CTTGCTTTTAACAAATCTGCCGCTGGCTTACTAATTTTACAACTTATTCTAAGGGTTATAACTAATTTTACGTTTGGATTAAAACACATTTATGATGTTTTAGAATTTTTATATACTTTTATCCGATTCTTAGAGATGTTGAGGTGAATTAATATTGTTTTATTGATAGCATCAACACAATCCATTCGTGCTCGTTTAAACCAAAATGAGACGGTGCTCAATCCTGTATCTTGGCAAAATGGGTTTTCAAGTTCGGGAACAATCACCTCTTGAGGCTAATAATCCATAACACCATCGCTCCAAATGCCACCTCCAGTCAAAAATTTTTAAGTCTTCTGTAAGGTCCTGCACACACACAATTTAAACTATGGTAGACTTTATCGGTACATGAAATGGTTGTCCAAAAGTAAAGATCAAGTTCATGTTACACGAGGGACAATTCGTAGAATTCTAAACTTTAAAACGCTTGCAAGTTTTTAAAATGTAATCATTAACCCCCAATTCGACTTGCGTAGACTAATGACACAACTTTGAGCAACGTTCTAACTGTTTGTTCAAATTTCGCACCAGGGAAATTCTGATCAAAGTCTGCTATTATCAATTGTGTTTCAATCAACACTGTAGTACAAATTTGGAATTTTGAATTAATTTTACAGCGTAATTGCAAGGAACACGTGCGGTTATTGAAAAAACACGAAACAAAATCAAACTGCAATATATAAGAATATGGTTGTCAACCCCACCTTACTCATGGTCTTTTGGCATACGATAACTTTTTTTACAGAAAACCATGGCCAAGCCTTTTCGTAGAAAAGTACTTTTGACATCTAGCACGCATACAGGTCTTTGTGCTCCAATTATCTCGACTTGCATCTGCCAGATCTTGGATCTCGTCTCTAAATGCGTTCCCAACATTTTGCATAAAACTAAGTCCGTTAACTCCGCTTGTGAACAATTTTCGGCTTTTCTATACTTCTGAACGAAATTTCTTTTATAATCAGTAAATCCCTTTCTACATTTCGCAATTAAAGTAAAATGCGATTAGTATGGCAGTGAAGCCCTTGACTAATGGTATAGTGGTTAACGCTGGACAACATCCAGGGGGCTCCGGATTCAAACTTGTCTTTAGTTTATATTCGTGGCTACGATGGGCTTCAATTACATCAGCGCAGAATGTTAATATGCATTTCTTTTCTCGGGTAGAAGCATTGGTCCAACTGGGGTTGTGCTTTCCACGCTAACTACACCAAACAGTTCTAGGATATACTTGCTCACATCTACTGCAACGTTCCCCTGTAATGTTGGACTGGTTTGATTATATGTGCTTATAAGCTTTTAGGGTGATTTATTCATGTATCGCAAGAGTGCGTTGTCGCGGCTTTGATCTTAATCGGGGACTCGTCGCGGGTTTATTTACTTTATACTTTCACTCAATCTTGTTTGTTAAGATTTATTAGCAAACGACCAAACCAAAAGAATAATTCATTTTATTTAATCCTACTGCATATTTATTTTGGTGAACGTTGAATTGCCTATCTACCTACTTGAAATTTAATTATATTCAGATACATATATTCTGCAGTTTCTTAAACCATTTACAGTACTGTTCTTAGACTCAAGTGCTTAGAACCAATTTACAAATCAGTTTTTATTTTACACATACATACATCTTCGTTTTAAGCAGTATTTTTAGTTAAAATAAAAAGTAAATAAGTATTGACATTAAATTGTCAAATTACTTGCGCAACGTTTGTTGCCGAAGGAAGACTAAAAAATATGGAAATTCAAATTTAAATCATTAAATTAATTTCGACTTACACTTTTTGTTTTATTGTATTTTTCCAAAATTCGCGAATAGTCTGTGTGTTTTTGTTCACTTTGTCAATGTTTAAATTTTGCACATTTTCGACTAAAATTCTAACTGCATAGGATCTGCATAAATAATACTGCAGTACCTCCAACCAATGCCGACAACCCTTGATTACCTGGTTATACTTCAGAGATACACAAATTATTAGAATTATAATTCAAAGAAATACAGTAATAAGCGTTTATTGTAGTTACTTTAATTTTGTAACGAAATCAACTGCCATATTACTTATTCGTCAGTTGTTAATTTTATTCTGTATATTCTAATTAATTGTACGTTAAGCATTGTTTTTGGTGATAGAAACCTTAAGGTAAGTGGTTTTAATTATTTATAACGGATCGAGAGGAAAATTCGGGTTAGTTTTGGTTGTTTTCAACTCGTGATAAACATGCACTCCGAGTCAGGTTGTTTTCTGTTCTGGTCGCAATTCAAAAAAGAACAAGGACTTATCGCTTGCGTTCAGACGCTCGACGATAAAAAGCTTCTTTCGTGGAAGAAGTACATTGAATTTAATCAACTTCCTATAGTTCAATCAATATAAACTTAGTTGGGACGATAATTCATCGTGTCAGCCGACTAATGGCTGTTTTTATATATTTCTACGTCTTTATAGATTGTTGGTAGTCTAAAATTTAAACTACATCTATATTTCAAATTTCTAAAATTGTAGCGTAGACGGTTCTAGCCTTTATTTACATTTGCGGTTGATATTTTAATGCTTTGTTATTATTAGAAACTTTCTTAAATTTAATCTTATTTGGTATATTTACTTTCCACTTCATCTAATTTGTATTTAATTACGTTTTCTTATTTAATTAATATATTTCATTCTACGGTAACTATTTTATGTAAAATATATTACATACGGGATGCTTCTTAATTATTCGGCTCCCTAGTGTAACCATTACTGATCTTTCTGTTTACCTTACAACTGAATTCTTCTTACAACAAATTATTGTTTTCTGATGGCAATGGCAATAGCAAAAAGACAAACAATTTTAACCATTATTTAAATAAAAATAAAATCAGAGGCTTTTTTTTATAATTACATGATAATAAACAGCTTAAGAAAAAGTAAAGAAAAGTAAGTTAAATTATTTAAAATCTTGTACATAGAATTAGGGGTTAAAAGTTGTAAGGCTATTTTATATTATTTAATTAACACATTTCAAGTTTATAATTGTAGTTCCACATAAATTTGCAGTTTTTTAATTAACGAATGTGTGAAATGTATGTTTGTATTAAGTTACAGAAACAATTGCATAAGTTCAAAATGCGTCATAATTATCTAAATAAACCATTAGAAAGCAGTCTTTTTTATCATTAACAAGTTTTGGTATTTCGACACCAAAAGTCTCATATTTTTATGCAGCGTTAAGATTCATGACAATGCTCTAAATATTTCATCTGAAGTCGAAGCCAAGATTACCTTCGTTTCTGCATCTAATCATTTTAAGCTGTTGTACAAGAACTTTGGAAAGTTTTTCAAATTAAATTCAAATTAATAAAGTTATATAATACTTATATTTTACTACAGGATGAAAATAAACTTCATTATACGCCTGGACAGAACATAATTTTTTTAAACACACTTTCGGGTTGGATAACTGCATATAATTATACTAGGTCCTGAATGACGTACAACTGACGAATATGCACTTACTACCGGTGAATATATACACCGCCCCAAAAAAGTAAATGGACAAATTTTCCATTACATATCATTTTCAGCAAGTCGTAGTAATTCTCAAAAATACTAAAATGTGCAATTTTATATAACAAGCTTGGTATGTTACATTTTTCTTGTTTGTGGCAAGAACCGTAGACGAGTGGCATTGGTTACCATGTTTCAAAGTTGAAAGCAGAAAGTATCACAGCGCATACGTATATTGTATATAGCATAGTACTAAAAATAATATCTCACGGTCATTTTCCATAGAATGAGAATGTATCAATTTTGAAACAAATACTTATATCCTATACGTCATTTTAAAACAGTCGTAGGAAAATTATTTTAAAAACAGAGCAAACTACTATTTGTACGAACCCAAAAAAAAGGCCAGTTAAACTAAGTACACTACTACAGTTTTGTTTTTATGCGTCTGCTTCGAAAGTTAAAATAAACAGGTACAATTCTGCTTTACTACGGAAATGTTTAATTAGAAAGAAACACTTACTGGATTATATTTGTATATTTGAAAGGATGTACATACATAGTCGACTCATCATTATTAAAAAAAGACACTTCTAGTATTCGTATTGCTTTTAATTTTACGCTTATTGGGGTGTCTATAGGGCCTAATTTCATCCCTAAAAAGGAATGTCATATTATCTGAAACACTATGTATAATAGGAAGTTACTGTTTCTGACATATTTTGACTAGAAATGCTGTGAGCGCTTCTAGTTACGTTTTTATGGATCGTATTTTTTTTATCTTCCTTTCAGAGATTTTCCTTGAATGTGTTATAGCCAGAATTATTTTAAGACACAAATAATCGGTTATAATTTAATTTAATTATTAGGTTTTTAGAAATTTAATTATATTTTTACGTGTAAAAAGAAAATTTTATTTAACTCAACATAAATGCCAGTGTTAATTGAAATATAATAAACACAGACAATTAGACAGTAAACTGACTACTTAAATTATATACTTCCTTCCTAGTTAGGAACTAAGCTATATTTAATTGGCATATAAAACATGAATGATTTGCCATTTGGTCATCAAACCAGCATTCGTGGTACACTAATAAAATAACAGTTAGTCAGTTAGCTTCCGGCTAACTCACTAAAAATGTAGATCTATTTCGAGATACAAATTAATCGCCATAAAGGGAAGTATTAGTGACAACAAAATATTAATCAATTAAATAAACAACTTTTGCTTGTTTTACATTGGAATTAAAACAAGCAAAAGAGATAATAGATTAGTACTCCTATTTTTTATAAAGGACTTGAATAATTGATTCGATTAAGGTAAGAATTATAAACATTTTTACCAACCTTGCTCAGAGCAATGTTTATTTTGTATTAGTATATCTAACTTGAGGAATTATAGATTCTGTGTAAAGTTACCTTTCAGGTTTAATTAATTCTAAAATAAATATTATTTAGTTACATAAACTCAGCCATCTCATTGAAGCTTAATTTCAGCTGTGCTAATTAACAAACTGTACTCGGTTTCTTGCAAGCGACCAATCTAAAACCACTTGTAGATCACGAAATAAAATTTCCCTGTATCAAAATTTATTAGTTATTCGTTATGCATGTTTTATTCAATCGTCGTCATAGTGATGAATTTAATTTGTTAAAGTTTATGAAAAATGATCCACAACTTATCAAAGCTTTTGTTTAAGATGTGTAACTATATCGTTAAATAATTTCGTGTTCATTGAAAAGTCGGGAAATCTTCATAGTAGTCAAAGATTTTGTTTTTATTCGTAACTTTAAATTAGATGGCTTCCACATATTGAAGTTATTATTTCCCGAATTCCAAGAAGCAGTGGCAGAAAGTTAGAAGTCGCCATTTTGATTTATGATTGATTTTGTGCGTTTCGATTAGAACACATGTTCGAAAAATGCTTAAGTAATTATAAAGATTTTATAAACTCTGAAAAATGTATAATTATGTAAAATGTCATTTACGTTAAACGTTGTGTTACAATGTAATTATGTTCAGCCCACCACGTTTGTATTTTTTTCAACAAATCAATCTCTTGATGGCAACATGTCTTAGATTGTAGATGGAACTGTTTCCAATCTGCGAAGATGCGAACTGGTGTTTAATTTTATACCATCAGAAGGAGTAAAGTAGTAATTTTTTGAAATCTACTTTCAGCATGTGTTCCTATACATTTTTGTAATTCAAAATATCGTTTAATACCAATTTACTTTTCTGTCTACTAAAGATGAGTTAAATCACAATTTGCCCGATAATTTACATAATTTATTTAACAAATTATGCGAAATAGAATTTTGACTTAATGTATTGTCAAATTCGATTTCATGACTCTATTTTACTTAGACTATGAATAAGCAGATACATTTTGAAAGCTTTAGAAGTTATCTTATTTTATCCTTTATTTAATTTCTGTAACGTTTCGCAAGTAAATCTTTTCTTATTATTTTCAAAATCTAGATGCTGTGTTTTTCAATGAAAAATAATCGCATTTTTGTTTCCTAGCTCAATTAGCACGAGCATAATTTTGAATCTAAATTTAGCCCTCCTCAGAAGGTTCTTCAGTTATAATCATAATTTTGACTATACAGATGTTTATTAAATAATTGATTTTGATTTTTTGGATTTAACATCTTATTTTTGCATTTAATTCCATATCGATCATTACTAATTATAGAAATTTTGAATTTAGTTGTCATTTTGAAATTGTAACAATGTATTTTGCAATTAAATCGCCTTTGTCATTTGTTGAAATTTGTATTTTATTTGAAAATCGATTATTTAAGTATTTATTCTTAATCTTTAAGGTTTGCAATGATAAATGTACTCTTAAACTTCTCAGTACATAACCCATCGATTGCCGATTTGAATTAAAGGTCAACAGCCGGTGTAGTGATTTACCATTAGTAGGCCGCTCTAGATTTGTCCTACGGATGGAGCAGAATTTTGTAATTCTTTGCAGAAGGTAATATTATTTCTATCTATCAGCTTTAATAATTTGACTTATCAATTAGCGCCAAATGTGTTTAAAACTTCTATAACCTTATAACTAGTCCTAACGTTGAAGATTTGACCTAAAAACTTACTGCAGAGTTTATCTACACCATATAAATCATTTAATTAGTTTGCCTAAAATTTAGAAAATTTCATGTTGATTCAGTTAAAGTGTAATTTAAATATTTGTCCTCGGAAGGTAAACTGAAATGCCTAAAAATTTGTGATAGCATTTCTCGCACTTTAATAATTAATGAATTTCAAATATATAATTACATTTTAATTACTCGACATATAAAATAAATCAAAGTTTTTAAATTAATTTAAATTTTGGGACAAAATGAAATATTTATGAAATTAATGAAAATACATTAAATTTTAGTCCAATATAAATCACATTCTTAATGGAGGGATGAACTTAAATACGAGGTGTTATAATTTAATTCACGAAAGGAAATGCCTAGAATTTTATTCTTGAAAAATTCAAATTTCTCTGTCATGTTACTTTGGAAGTCAAAAATGTTTGCAAATTTTTGTCTTTTCATTGGCAGATTTTATTTTTGGAAAGAATTAGTTAAAATCAGGTGAATGTTCTTAAACGGAAAGATAAAAAGTGTATAGAATTAAGGAAACCGAAATACTATCTAGCAATTGCCATCGAAGGGGCGCACACGATTTGAGGGTCCCTTGTTATGTTGGTTCAAACTGTTAAATAGAACAAGCTTTGGTCATGGTTACAAGGTTATTGTATTCGATAAACTGCATTTCACACAAAAGTAGCAAGTTTTACTGCACTGGTGAGCATAACGAGTTATTTTCACTTTTGTTTTGCAACGCATTCTTTTTATAAAAGAAATTTTCTTAAAAACACTATTGATGTTGAAATTTTTCTTCCATAATAAAAATCGAACTTGAGACAATATGTTTTGATTTTAAAATAAAATCTACAGAGCAATCGGAATTATTCCGCATTTTAAAATTTAATAAGAGAGGTTGTATATGTATATGAAAAATATTAGAATTTTCTAAAAAGTCTTCCATAGATAAACAAATTATTAAAACTGAAAAACGGACTGGAGCTGTGACGTCATGGAATCCGTTGCCGTATACGTTGCGTTGCGCATAGTTAATAGTCGGCGATTGAATTGCGATTGCTTTCATGTGTTTATATTATAGCAAGTGTATAGACATATATAAATAAAAACGAAAAATTATAAATATTGCACTATTTTTGAATCTAAAAGTAGTTACTGCGATAAAATCACAATAAGACATACTTATTACGTTTCTAAAAGACGGAAATCGAGAATACTGTAGTAGTAAACAAATATGTCAAAATTACCCAACTAGAATAGAACGAAAATTGTGTGACATCTTTAGAATTTGCTGTTTGTTAATTATAAAAATTTTATTTATAATGAACAGGGGCAAAATTTTAATTTAACAGTGAGGGCAACACGGATTCCTATCGCATTTAGGTGTTATTTTTAATATTTTATTCAAACACAATTAGAACTCAAAGACTTATTGAAAGAATAAAATCTACTTTTGTTAAATTTTCCTATGAAAAAGCTTGAACCTGGCTTGATGTGGTTTTCTTTAAGTGAACACGTTTAACATAATCGAAACTATAAAATTACATACTATGTGTATGCAACTCCACAGGCGGTAAATTCAGGACGGATGTTATTACGTCACGCGGCAGAAATTAAAGGCAATAAATATCGATTTAACTTAATGAATACTTTCTCGGAAGGATCATATACATATGTACTAATGTAATACTTGAACTTAAAAAAGATGAAAAATAAAATTTTATTAAATGTCCCCATATGGATTATACAGATTTTTAAATTAGTTTAATTAAATTCTATTTGGCGTTAAACGCCAAATATTAAATATAATATTTTTAAATCCGAAAAATTGGCTTAGTATAAAATTTTCATAAAAAGACGGATAGGTGGTAACAGGTTGCTTAGTATATATTGTTCCGTATAATTTCAACGACATTATATGAAATTGTTATGCGAACTGCATGATTTATTTAGGTCGCAATGAAGCAGAACAAAAACCAATTTTACTTTAGTTTCACAAGCGATTAGTTGCGAACAATAGTTTGTTACTATACATACAGCCTTAAAAATTTTATTACATAATGTTTGATAAGGTTTAACTGCAGGGAGTTTATTTAACGCATTTATATATTTAAGACATCTTTTGAACATTGTTTGTTTTATAATGAATCGCCACTACTAAAAAAAAGTTAGTTTACCCTTTTACATTTTGATGATTAATTTAATATACGCCAATTTAATAATTTTAAAATAAATATTAAGATTTTGTTGATCTACCTGCACAGTAAAGGGTTCCCAAACTTATTTTGTCGCAGAACCCTTAAATAATTTTCACATCGTAACAAGCATTCCATTACTCCACCACTCCTTATGCATTCAATGTTGTCGTTTATTTGTTGTTTATTTAATACGAAAAACATCACTTGGGAACCTGTGCTCTAGAAGCTCTAGAGTTGGAGGCCCGTCCAAAATGTCTCTTTTCTAATTCAATATCTATCACGAACTTCATTAGAGCAAATTGTGATACGGCTCAGCAAAATTCTTAAGAACTATAGTATCAGAAGACAGTTGGTAAAATAACATTAGTTATTTAGTGCTGTTTGTATTAAAAATCAGTTTCTGTTAAAATTATACAGGGCTCCTTTAAAGCACCTTCAGAAAAGAAACCAACGATCACGAAAGATTAAAGATATTATGGTAAGTAACCATGCGGGAGTAAAAGAAAAACTTAAAATAGAAGAAACAAAGCGGAACAAAGTTATAGAAGGAAAATAAAGACGAAGGATATACAAATGAATAGTAATGGTTATAAAGAAGCGATATTGTGCAAAAACTCTGGTTAAAATATGAAGACATTTAAAACCTCGGAATCTTAAGTTGAGGTTACGTATATATTTTTGTAAATACTGAGTCGTCACAGTTTTTGTAATTGTAAAAAATAATTTAATTCAAGCAATATTGTCTTGTTTTGTATGTTTAAATTTGTAAAAATAAAATAAATACGATCAGATTAATATTATGAAAATAATTAATTATTTAAAAGCTCGCGTTGTATAAAATTTTGAGCTGTAAATAAACACTAATAAAATTAAAATGAAAAACTAGGCAACGAAAGAATGGTTTTGGTACCAAAGTAACTTATGTGCTTGAATAAATATTTAAAACAAAAAATACATGTTCAAGATTTTAAAATATTTATTCTTACATAACAATTTAAATTAATAAAACCAAAACGTAGAAAACTTGCAACTTTATTAGATTCGCTACTGTGATAATATACTCATACTCACAAAATGATGTGAAAAGTTGTTAGGTAACAATGTTTAAATTACATTTAAGCTCTATTAGTTCGGCTAAGCGAGAGCACCAATTTGCAAGGCTGCCTTTATAAATTTCACGTTAAGTAACTGAGTACGTCTCCCTATTCTAGTAATTTATTTAATGTTAATTTCTCGTTATTATCAGTAAATGCAGTCTGAATACCAGCATTGCATAAGAACTTTGTTCTCGGTGTTTATTTGTATACTAATAATGATAATAAAACTGACTATGGGAAAATGAAGTTACAGCTAAAGTTACATAATTAATAAACATTTTAGTTAATTAGGTAAAAAAGCATTTGAACTTGATAATTTATGACTGCAAAATTGTAAATTACCAAAATATATCCACCAATTCTCAGATTTAACTGTCAGTGACGCTAATAATTAAATTGATACATCCCAAGAACATTAATCAATATCTTGCAATAGTTTAGATAAATAGGCATGTTTAACAGTTGCACATATTCCAAAAGTAGTTGCTTAAATTTTGAATGTCCATAGATGCCAATAGCAGACGGTTGAAGTAACAACGAATAATGAATCAAAGCGGATAATATCTAAAAAGAGGTTATTTAAAATGGAGCAGAATTTTTAACATAGTTTATACCGCGTAAAGAAAAAAACAATAAATCGAAACTAAATTCTGGCTATAAGAATCACAAGAGTAAATTTTCAGGGTCGTTAACACTTTACATAATTAATGAAAACTTGATGAACTTACCACATTTATCTGTAAATAAAAATTAGTGTTAAATATTTACGATTAAAGTAAAAGATTTTGTTAAGGTCAATACTCAAATCCCAAAGAAAACATTTCTCAGCCAATTTTTGAAAAATATAAAAAAGAAAACTGCATATTTCATTGTTCTTCGTGAATATAATTACTCAAAAATTATAAATTAAAATTCTGCAAGTTCAAGGCCTTTCTAAAAACTTGTGGTTATGTTGTTCTATAGTTCCAAAGTTTTTTTAGTTCATAAAAATTTAGCATAATGTACGAAGAACAGTAAAATACGCGGTTTCTACATTTTTCAAAAACTAGACAAATGCATTCCAGAATATTTCTTCAGATCTTTTGAACTTAATTTTTTTTTGGGGTGAATACTTGCCGGATAGGAAATATTATTGGTAATAAAATAAAAATTCTGTAATCAAAATAAAGTTATGTCGAAACACTAGATAAAATTTAAAAATTAATTACATAATAAACAAAAATGTAATTGAACTAAGAAAAAACTAAAATTTTAGGTAGAAAATCATTAAAAAATATTGATTAATTAAATTTTGTGTATATGGCACCAAATAAAATTTGTACAAATAAAATAGAAACAAGTACAATAATTAAAATAAATATACTGTAAAATAAAATCTTCTTAGTTGCAATGTTTTCGCAAACACTTGTTCGATAATCAAAAGCTCAAGCGAAAAGATTTTAAAACTGTCTTTCAATATTTCAATATTGTAATGCAGTAAGAAGTTATGAAAATTACTGAGAGCTAATCCAATACTACAACTTGGTAAAGAAGGTAATAATTAATAAATTATGCAAAAACAAGCTGTAGAACTACAAGAATTATTTAATTAAAACTGTTAACAAGCTAGTGCCAATTTCGCAGAAATATTGTAACGAAACTAGTTAATTGTTTTACAATGTTTATTTATTTTCACTAAAATTATAATTAACTATGTACATTAATTTATTTAAATATTTAATTATTTATTTCACAATCCACTAACAGCAAACATTTATATCTATTTATGTATATTTATATTTATATCA
>JAHWXV010199569.1:0-10452 GCA_024586415.1 Phrixothrix hirtus | reverse complement strand
AAATTTTTAGAAAAATAAAATGTATACAATTAATTTAATTTTTCTATGTTAGATTCGCGATAATTTATGAAATGATTACGTGAATCTAACAACCCTTTTAAAACTACTTTTAACAAAGATTTATTTTAGCATGTGTTTGCGTTTTAATAAATTTTTGTTATGTTTCGCTGATTATATTATAATCATATAATATAATTATAATGTAATCAAGATTAAGCTCATTTGCTAAAGCGCATTAACATGAGCACTATATACTTCAGAATATACGGGGTCATTTAAAAGTCCGGAAGCTAAAATACCTCGAAAGCTTAAAAATGTAAGCTACAGTACTCAGAATTTTACTTTGGGTGATGCCCTAAGATTAATCTGAATGTTTTTGCATAATCCTGTAGTTTATTTCATATATACTTCAGAATATACGGGGTCATTTAAAAGTCCGGAAGCTAAAATACCTCAAAAGCTTAAAAATTTAAGCTACAGTACTCAGAATTTGACTTTGAGTGATGCCCTAAGATTAATCTGAATGTTTTTGCATAATCCTGTAGTTTATTTCATGAATTTCCAAAAGACCTTAATAATGCGTTTCTAGTTATGAGGCTTCAAAGTTCCAATACCACAGGCATCAACTTCACCTATAGTGTATCAAATAGAAGTTTTTACGTTTGTGTAAATGCGCTTCTGAAGTCTTCATGCGATGTATCTTGATAACATTAGTGGCGGTGATACTATATATCTCAAACCTCTTACATCGAAATGTGTTTTAAGACTAGATACTTTACTACTTGTTGTTTCATATATATTTTTCTCTACCTTCGATTATTTTGAGACATCTTTAAATGACCCTGTTATAAGAAATTATTGTTAAATCAAGAAAACTATTACGTTAACACGAAAACAACGCCTATTGAGACTGGACTTACTATCGAAAAAGTGTATATTGAAATTAATTTTTCGTTAACCTTCTTGAGAAGTTTTCAAGGAAATGTGAGAAAAAGTAGAGAATTTGAAGGTAATATTTTTAAGAAAATTATTTTTTTGCTTGGTACAAACGAACGAAAAGAACGAAGCTTCAAAAATTTGTACTGCTTGAAAGTGTCACATTTCTTAAAACTTTTGAGACATTTTTGCAGTTGTACCAAAAAGCAAAATTAGATAATCACAGTTAATTGGAAATATTATTTAAAGACTTTAAAAAATTTATTCATTTGTGAACTAAGTGGATCTAAAAGGCATTTGCTTCCTTTGTAATGTTTAATGTCATCACAATTGTTTCTATGCCAAGTTGGCGAAGTTTAATTAAGTATGAATGGCGCAAACAGCCCTAAGTTAATTAATTAACAAATTAATTAAAGGTGTATAAAATTATTGTTTCATATAGGTCGACTCAGTTAAAAAATCATCATTCTTCGATCAGAAGTGAACATTTGCTTTTTTTCCATTTTTTTTAGAAGACAGCTTTTGTTTCTTCGAACTTTAGAAGTGTCTGCATACAAATCTTGCCATGTTCTTTCATTTCGGCCAACTTATTCAATTAGGTGATATCTTTTCAGACACACCTTGTATGACAATTGGGAGTAAGTTTATTTAAAACCGATCTACATAATAAATATTTTTATTGACGTTACTTTAAGCTATGTTCTGGTGTAAAATTTAAATTAATTTCTAGTAAAATAGCCATTTAAATTCTAAAAGGATTATATAGTAACCAAATACTCTTCACGAAATGAATTGTTGATAAAAATTAATTAATCTAGTGATAGACTATGTTTTATTACGTTTTTTGTTTGATATTCACTGTAGAGTGAAACAAAATCAAATTTATATTTTGTGAAAACAATATAAATTCTTTATACACCGGTCTTGGTGGTATAGTGTTTAGTAAGTTTGTCTTTCTGCTTAATAATGCGCAATCAAACAGAGACCAGATTTCTAAATTTTTGGGGAAAAGTTACAGAGCATTTCCTTTGAATAAGAACGTAAAATCGTAGATGCTGTGTTAGTGTGATGTCTGGAACGTCAGAAAGCCTACTGAGGGTAGAACCTATCCAGGTTCGGTTATATACTGGTAGACATGGCGAAATGACTACAGCAGTTGAAGCCGTGACGCCATTCCGCAGTCTCGGACACAAACAAAATAAAATAAATAATTCCCTAACAAACCTCAGCATCGTTTGTATTTCAAGAGGTGAAGAGATATCAAACGCGATTTAGTTTGAGACTATCATAGTTAACGGGTGTGTTTACTGGTACAAATTGAAGTACCATAGAATTTAAATAGGCATTTAAGTCATAGCTTCTTTGGGAAAGCAGTTTCTGTAATTCTGTACTCAGGTCAATTATTTTGTGTATAAACACTTTTGTCATCTGTTAACGTATGATTGATAACTAAGTATACATTAAATTACCAGGAATTTGAAAATTTCCCTCATCAGGGGATTATCGCTAACAAGTTTAATCTGATTTTATAAAAATGACGTTTTAACAAACGAGGGCTAGTTTTTATCAAGTTCTGTTAGGTTGGCAATGGAAACTCAGTTGTCATTATTAAGCGGCGTTTGCGCAGTATTGTTTTATAATCTATTATCAGTCATAATCTCCAAACGAGTTAGACCTTTACCTGCCATAGTTTTCAAGTGAGCGTTGTTTTATCATGGCTACTACAATCGAAGATCTCGCTGCATGCGAGATTCGCTCAGTGATTCGTTTTATATAAGCAGTGCGGCAGAAATCCACCAGGAGTGTTCTGTTTGAGAAAAACGTGATAGGTGATAGTGCTGTGAGAAAATGGTGCATGTGTTTTCGGGAAGAACGAACTGATATCCAAGGGAACCACGGAAGGAAGTTTGTAGCAACAAAGTGAACAAAGTGCCAACGATTTACAACTTCTGAACTCTCTTGATTTTCCTCAAATTTGTTAGTCAGCCCTTTATGATACTGTTACAGTAAAACTCGGCTACCACAAATTTTGAGGGTGGGTCCCGAAACATCTTACAGACGTTCACAAACAACGAATGAGTTCTGATCTAACGTTAAATGGATAAAATGGATGAGATAGTATAAAAAACTCGTTTCATAGGACGTTTTGTCACACTCGTCCTTTAGAAAACTCCCTTTATGATGCTCGTTTTCTAAACTTGAACTCGTGTGATAAAAACGTCTTATAAAACTTGTTTTTTAATATATTATTTTGTATTCGCATTTAAAATATATAACCCAAAAAGTGATGTATAACTAAATATATAAACTTTACGTTTCATATACCTAATTTGCAACTGTCATAATTAATTTCAAAATTTACAGTAAATTAGTGTTTTTTCGAAACTATCAAATTTTTCTCGCTACTTGCGCGTTGTCACATTTCAGCTTTCGATTTCACGTCTTCATTTTGCTAATAAATAACAATATTTATGTTCATAAATTCTAATATTCGACTTATTTTTAAAATTGCGTTGAAAAAGGGAGGACTCAACAACCGCAAATTCAAAATCTGCGGCAATAATATAAAACACTTACTTATTCTCCTTTAAAATATTCTTCGTTTTTGCGTTAAATATAATGTATGTCCTCAGGATGATTACGAATTATTATTGCAGTTTTCGATCTTTAATTGATTATTTACTTATCTCTACATCACACGAAAATTAGATTAACGAACGCCGGGTATTTTTATGTTCATTCAATTTAAAACTTTCGTTTTAAATTAATATATGCCATGTTATTTTTAATACTTTAAATTATTAAACACGATTTGCATTTTTTAAAGATTCTTAGCTTTGAAATATATTTTTTGAATTAAAGTTCGGTTATTTTGTGTCAGTTCTCATTTTTTATCCTTATTTTTTCTATGACAAGAAATTGGACTAAAATTAATAAATAATTAATTTTACATTTTATGCAATTTTGGCAAACATTATTACTTACAAATTTCAGTTGTATTTAAATTCACATTAGAAGCAAACATTCAAGATTGGTATCAAGCAGCTGGTAACATATCGAATCATCTTTTTCTATAATTCGACTGTTGTTTTAAATACGATCAATTTAATTTAAACAATCGCATTGCTCTTATAGGATATTTACTAATTATGCTTTTTTAATGCTACATATATTTACATAGTTTCGTCAGTACTTAATTATCTATCAATTATATGAAGCATGCAAGTCTTGTTTTTATTAAACTTTAGCTTGCGAATGATGTATAAGCAAACAATTGTATTAAGAACTATATGAGAATTAGAACCAGTTTGTTGAAAAGTATACAAAGATTTTTACCTATCCTCAACGGAAAAATTCAACGTATTTAAATCCAATTACGCACCTACATGCGGTACTCAAACATAAATGTCTTCAACTTTGTTTTACTTTATCTCAAAAAAAATTGTTTTGTTCAGTGCGGGAAATCCCATAACTTCCAATTTTTTCTACTTATTCTTGTTACATACTGCAGTTTAATTTCTTTCCATAGACTTCCAGTGATTATCTGAAAAATGAACTTCGCATAACTAGAATCCAATACTGCGTACCCAATTTGTCTTCCTCATATTAAACATCCAAACCAGTGCAACGCAAATACATTTTATTATCCATTTTGGTAATTACTTGCTGAAAACCCCGTAATACTCAAAAATACCATAGTCATTTATTTTAAGAAACTGTAATTGGACTAACGTTAATTTTCAGGTAAAATTAAAATAAAATATACTGTAACAAAATTAGCAATGACGTACGTTGTCATACGGTATATTTCCGTGATGAGTCATGCTCATGGACCCGCCAAATGGAAATTTTCGGGCAGGGTGCGTAGGAATTCTAAAAGCTAGTTATGGGAATATTTTCCGCAGAATTCTATCTGGAAGAGTATCGATTAATAAATGCATTAATTTTCGAATGCCATTGAATTTGAGTTGTGCACGCCAATATTATGTGGTACGTTATATGAACATCAATGAGAATATTGTGCCTCTGAAACATTTGTCTAAACTCCTTGCCGTATACGAGCTTTCGTATAGCACTATAGCTACCATCTCTGCCACTGAGGAGAGGTTGAAGGGGTCAACAAACTTAGTGATACTCAAAATACATATCAAAAACGCTGCCTTTGTCGAAAAAGGAGGAAGCCGAGAAGATAATTCAGGACATGTTCAAGCAAGGGATTATGAAACAATCCAATAGTCCAAGAGCATCGCCAGTTGTGCTGATTAAGAAAAAAGATGGAAGCACACAATTCTGTGTAGATTATCGTCGCTTGAACAACGTAACAAGGAAAGACAGCTTGCCGTTACACAGGATTGATAACAGGTTGGAAACACTTTCCGGATCCAGGTGGTTCTCCACTTTAGACATGAAAAGGAATACTGACAAGCGGCATTTAGTATTGGATCTGGACTCTTGCAATTCACTGTGATGCTTCAGCGACGTTTGAAAAGTTGATGAAGCCGAGTGTGAGAAGCCTTTCTTGGTATACATGTATGGCATACTTAGACGATGTCGTAGTAATATGGAGGAGTTGCGAAAGAATTATTAATTCAAGCTGGTAATCATGACTCATCAAGGAAATATACTGTGTAACTCATAACACACGTCATTCCTAATTTTGTTAGAGTACTTTAAAATTATGCACCATGATTATTGAATTAATCAATCACAATGAGTTATACAATGTTCCGACTTATATCTTTTAGATAAGGTGTAAGCAAATAGTGTATGTCCTTATAACAGTTGGTTGAAAATCGAAAATAGAGCAAAAAAGATGGTATACATTTTTTTTTTATTTCCAATAGTTAGCGAGATATTGCAAATTAAAGTTAACGCATGTTGGCAATTTTGCATTAAAATTATTTCGACCGCACTGATCCATATTCTGTTATATAATTTACTACAATGAGAGAAAGTCTATTGCTAGCGCCTACCCGAAGGAATCATACATTATAAAGATTATTGGGAGTTTAACTAGTGTTCCCGCCAGGCCATTTTTGTGGGCTTCGCCGACTCCCTTTATCATAACCCTGACCCTGAAAAATTGTCTAGTTTTTACAAAGCGAGTAGGAATATTTTGAGTTTTTGACCCTCTAAATTTATTTTCTGGCACGAACCCTGAATGATATTCATTCTTAATTACAATACATTATAAAATCAACGGTATCAAATTTCGTTATATACAAGTTTAAATTTTGAAAAGTAATTGGCTGTCACTATGGGAGGCAAGATAATTAGCTAATGGCTAAATTTAACTGCAAATTGAAACATCAGCATTTATTAGTATACAAGTTGGGCCAGATTATAATAAATAAATAAAAGACAAGGAAAACTAAAATTAAAATATTCAAAAAAACAAAATACAAGATTGAAATATGTAGCTAAGATGAGAGTTTAAATAATCGGTAACATGTAGAAATTAGTTAAAAGGATAAAATTCAGGATAATAAAATACATAATTATTGAAAAGTTGGTTAAACTATTTCAAACATAACTCGGTAATAAGAGTTCCATTCATGTACAATAAATAATTTAATTTATTTGCAGTCCTTGATCACTTATTATGAAGGATGGGCGAGAACATCGACCTAGCTTCAATAATTACGAATTGCAAATTTGAGTTTACTTTAATTATAGTTAAGTAACATACACAATAATTTTTACAAATAATAAAAAACACATTATAAATGTAAGTATTTGTCTAAATCAACATTTCTTAACCTTTGTGATACATGGAACCCCTTTTTAATTAATTATCTCGTTTATCGCGGAACCCCTGAGTGATCTCCACGAAACTCCAAGGTTTCGCGGAAAACAGTTTACGAAACTCTGGTCTAAATACATATGTACATATAAAGACTTCAATATACTACTAAACTATTTACGACCGTAAGTCGTAAACTACCGACATTGTGTTTACTTGGGTATTCCAATAACAATCTTTAACCTGTTTATGAATGACAATTGCACCGAACTTAAGGGGGCGCCAGATTTCCTGTTTACCAGAATTTACAATTTTATGTAATACATTTTATTAAATTATGGTTTACCCATTAACTTTATAAAAAAAATGTATTAAATGTTTTGCAGTGTATAACACTAACTATTTCTTAATCAACTCCCGATCAAAAATAATGGTTAGTTGTTGAATTTTGCCACGACAAAGTTTAGACTTTTACTAATTTTTTCAGGAAAATCATTAGATTTCGAACGCGATTGTTGTATAATACTTTGCGTTGGTATTGATATCTTCTACTACCTGTTACTAGAACGTACACTGTTTTCTTTACATTCTGTATATGATCATGTTTAGTGCCAAAACTTTATAGCGAACTGTATATTTACACCATAAACATTAGGTTTATGCAAAGAATCATGTTCTGAATTACTTTATCACTTAATTATGAGCAGAAACATTTCAGCTCTTCTCAATTTTCCGCTATCATTTTTGTTTAAATATTTTATCTAACAAAACCTATACAATTTTAAAAAAACTGGTGTGAGACAACACACTACTTTCTCTTATGCAGATAGATATGAAAATAGTGTCCACAAATAATTAAATTATTATTTACGTTTATTTTGGAAACGATAATTGTAACAGGCACCCATCCAAGTTACTGGACACACAAAACCCTGCTTAACTCCAGAGGTTTTCCCCGATAACTCACTTCAACGCATTCTTTCAGGAAAAGATTTAAGTTCACGGAAAAGGATGTCAAAGACATAAGAACCGTGGCAAGCTTCAAAAAAATTGTTAAAAACATTTTCGAGAAATTGCAAAAACTTCAAAATCGCAAGAATAAAGTGGCATTTCCGGTCATTAGACTTTAACTAAATTCTAAACATCTCATGTGCAGAAGATAAAAAACTTAAATATAAAATTTAAAACAAATCATTATAACTGATTTCGAAAAAATTTCGAAAAACCAAAAAATTACTAGAAGTAAAGTGACACTTCCGGTTATTAGGTTTTAACTAAATTCTTGAGGTCTCATGTGCAGAAGATAAAAAACTTAATGTAAAATTTAAAAAAAAATCGTTATAGCCGATTTCGAGAAAATCTCGAAAAACCAAAAAATGACATAAGTAAAGTCGCACTTCCGGTTATTGTATTCTAATGAAATTGTTGCAGCTTAAATATAAAATTTTGTCTATCTACGATTTTTTGTTTTCGATATATCCTGTTCGCGCGTGCGCCCACACACATACACGTACACGAACACGCGTACGCACACACGCACGCGCACGCGCCACTTTAATTTTTTGGAATCTGCAATAAAATCAAATGATATTATAAAATGTAGATATGTGCCTAATAAAAGTATGTTTTTTCAAAACCGTTTTATAGAAGTGGGTTTTTAAATCACAGCTTCGTGGTATAAGATTTATCTAATGTGACATAATTCAATAAAATTTATTAAATTGTTTCGCTTATACGGGGTGCTAAAAAATGTTTAAATATGTAAGTATATAGTAGAACCAAAAACAAGTAAAGCAGATCATAATGAACATGAGTCCAAACATCAACCGTTTTTTGAAAATCTGTTAAATACAGTATAACTCGTTATAGGGAACCCGTAATGTAACTAACGATCGCCTGTAATAAACAAAATCTCAAGTCCCAAACTGATTTACATTTATTGATGTATATTTTATGACTGCTTTTAACGAACACATTTATAAAGAAAGGTCGGAAATAACGAATACTTTAATTGCTCTAAATTAGACTTTACGATCCCCTATAACAAACTTAATTTGAAAAGACTAACTAATTTTGAGAATTAATCAACATAAAAGATAAATAAGCCAATTTACTTGCATTAGACAAAGGCGTTTTAAAATACGCGTCAAAAATTCCGTCAGATATGTAAAGTTTATCACCCATTTTTTAAATGCACGTCAACTTATGCATGGTTTTACGTTTATCGTATATCGTATATCGTATATCGTAATCTTTGAATGAGATGCGTACGCTTTATCCTTCCGAGTTCTGCCGAAAGTGTTCGAAGATCACTAACATTGTTAAAAGTTCAGTAAAATTTTCGTAAAGATTTCCGTTTACTTAATTGCGCACGATACCACAACGCGTGGAGAAAAACGTTGCATTGGATTTATTTTTATGTATTCGAATGTGTACATCCGTTTACTTCTGCAGTGCTGCACGGCGAAGTAAAGCAATACGAATTCTAAAAGTAAAACCCCCTGTGAAAGATTTCACTTAGGTGGACTTCGCGGAAATTTTACTAAACTTTTGGTAACTTAGTTGGCATTCGATCACCTACGGTAGCTCATACATTTTTCACTTAGTCAACTTTATGCTTCACTTTTCCGCTCACTGATGCAACGCGAAGCGCGCTGAAGAGAAATTATTTGCACGTGATTCTACACAAATCTGTACTCGGTATTCATTTGTAGCTCGTATAAGTGTATTAACATGCATTTTCAATTTTTTTCTTACAGCGAACGATCGTTTATAACGATCAAAATGCTTGAAATTTCCAAATTCGTTAGAACTATGCGTATGAATGTTTTGCCGCAACGTTTAGCAGATCCCGAATACTTTAGTTTTCCGGTAAACAATGTTCGAACTTTTGGAAGATGTCCCTCTAAATCAGAGATTGGAAGTTTGGTTTATGCAAGGTGGGGGGGCACCGCCGCATTTTATGCTTGCAACTAGGGAGCACCTAAACCAAACATAGGAGATGGATAGGCCGAGGAAGTCCTATTCTATGGCCTGCTAGGTCTCCCGATCTAACTTCCTTTTCTTTTGTATTTGGGGTTGCCTGCAAAGTTTAGCGCGCGCAACACCTGTAAATAATCATGCCGAGTTACAACAACGAATTGAACAATGTGTCAAACAATTCGAACACAGCCGGGCTTTTTAGAAAGGGTGCAGGGTTCCTTCTTGAGAAGATCTAGATCTATGTCGAAATGAAAGGAGGACATATCGAACGTCTTCTTGTAATGATATTTTCTTCAATACCAAAAATTATTCAAATTCCTAATTGATCTAGGAATTAGAAAATGTTTTTTTTATAAGTTGCCCAAGCTAAGCTAATCGTAGAGCATATAGATCCCTTCTTCGGGTCAAGGATGGTCCTGAAATTGTATAATTGTATAATTGTATAATTACACATAATCGTGAAAAATATGAATGCTTACTTTAATTTAGCAACTGCACAATCAAAAAGATTTATATACACTAAATAGTTTTATCGTACGGAATCCATTAAATGCAAAGTTAAATTTTCTACAAATACTCTTTGTGACTCAATTAACGGGAACCGATATAAGTATAATAAAATGCACTTAGATTTTAGACCTGCAGGAATTGAGGTCTCAAGTTTCCGCCACTAGGAAATTAACAGATCAGCTATACGAGGGTTGCTTTTTATGTTGTTACAAATGACCACTAGATGTCGCTAGTGTAATAAGTTATTGCCATATTCGTAAAATTTGACATTTTGTATTGTA
>JAHWXV010199543.1:0-11729 GCA_024586415.1 Phrixothrix hirtus | reverse complement strand
AAATAAATTCGTATCGCCAAGTATAAGCAGTAAAAAACACTAAACGTCGGCGCGGGAATTTCAAACAGTCCTCATTCATTTTGGCCCACTTGGTATAATTTCCTATCTCAAAAACATAATGTAATAAAAATTTATTTACAGCATGATTTCCATGGTATAACGGAATTAAAAATAGGTGGAATGGTGTACGCTTTGGGTGTGATATTCTTTAAAATGGATGGCTCAATACCATGTGCTCATGCCATTTGGCACTTATTTGTTGTGATGGCTGCTGCAGTACACTATTTTGCTGTACTTAATTATCTGTATTCAGATTTACCCCTCTCCGAACCTTCTTTTTCAATTAATACAAGTTAATAGCTGCCAATACGTAAGTAGATCTTAGTTTCATATAGGAAAAATTGTTGGAGATTTCTAAGTGGAATATGTATTCACTCTATTTAATGCCAAATTTTCTGATACAAAGATCTATATTTTAATTAATATAGTACACTGAATAATGAAAATTGATATTTTTTGGAGATAATTATTTTTTAGTTGACGTATTATATTATAGTACTTAGAATTTTATTTTATTTATAAATTGTATTCTTGTATTCAATGTACAGAATAAATTTTTAATTATGTATAACTGAGGTATACTTGAATATAGAGTACACTTTCCACTCACCGGAAATTTTCCAATATGTGAATTTCTAACGAATTAATTCTATCGCAGGGTCCATGAAGTGAAGTTTTTAAAATATATAGCTTAATCGAAAAGTGTTGTGCATTATACTCAAATATTTATGTTTGAATTTAGAAATTAAAATGTGATTTTGAAGTTCTAAAACTAGGGAGGTAAAAAGTACTTGCACTATATTCAAGGATGTCTCAGTTTAACCGAAGTAGATCTGTTTATATTCTCTAACTATTTGAGATCATTACAAACTATTTATGTATTCCTGTAACATATTTAAATCTAAACATACACTTTAGGACCAACAAATATTATTATAAAAATAATTTAAACAAAATCAAAGGGTAATGTTTTTAAGTTTATAGTTAGTTTTATATAGTTTACTGAAGGATAAGATAAAAATTGTACCTTATTAGGATTATTCATTCTTAATTATCAACAACTAAAAATCCTAACAATGTTTAACATGTTGACTGCCATAAGTTATCTTTTAACTGGTGTTTAGCATTTAAATGTAAATAAAATTAGAATAAAAAGTTCATCTATTCGTAAAAAATAGGATGTTTATTAAAAAAAAATAACAAAAGCAAATTCAGTATTTCAGTAAATTATCAACAATGAATATGCCAAGCTGGCAAATTCGAAGCTTAGTAGAATGAAATCTTCATTAAGAGTTAAATATAACATTCTAAATTCTATGGCATACATTTCTAAGAAATACAAGGGCTTTTCAAGGTTGACTTGGATTTTTTTTAATTCTTTTCAGTATTCTCCTTCAACTGAAATACATGTGTGATGGTAAAGCTTTTATGTATGTATAAAAAATTTATCCTGACTTTAACCACTGGTGGACAACTCGCATTAATTCATTAATTCTTCATTTGTGTATTTGCATCCTCCAAAAAATTGCTAAGTCCAAATAAATGAAAATCACTTGAGGCTAAGACCGGATATAAGCATATGAACACTTATTTTTATTTGCCTATTTTCCAACATGATGAACATTCACTTCAGACATGGATGTTGGCTGAACATGAATGTGTGGAATATTTAAAATGTCTTCATGACCTTCAGAGAACTGCTTGCACTATTTATATACAACAGACTGTGAAAATTTGTTTTTCCAATATTGTGCATGTAGTCTTTGTATAATTTCTATCAGTTTTACCTTTTCTTTTACTAACAATTTGACAATAATTTGCTGTTCCATATCCAATGTGAAAGAATTGGATGGCATTTTGTGCCAACTGTCACTGATGATAATTGTTAAAACTAAATCTATCAGGTTGCATAACAAAGGTGACAAAATTCTGATTTTAGTTGACTAAGCATGTTGTAAAAAATATATTCAAGAACAATCTTGAACCAATCTCGTATATTAATGTCCCACGTTGGGCACCAAAATTTTATGTGATATTAGATACTACAAAATTACCCAGGTTGGCTGCCAAAATATTATTCGAATCAATCTTTACTTAAATATTTAGCAAACCTTTGCACAGGGTGCAGACCTCAGAAAAGTAATAAAGTTCCCAGACTTCGAGGTTTTCTTCTTTGATATTATATTTTCTTTTCACTAGAATATATTATTTGATAGATGCCAAAAAAATTTTGCTATCACTTTTTAGAAAACAGAAATATCCTTGATTTTTGTTAATAACACGGAATTCCCCAACTTTTGCAGGTTTTCCTATGAAGTATGTTGCAAGTGCATTTTATTTAATTTGATTTAAATGCCGGAAAATCTCAATAAAGCTTTGAATCCTTCCTGTATTAGTCAATCCTTATCACAAAGCTAGAAAAAATATTTTAAGCACTTGTTAAGCATTTAAAAAAAAACATGCTAATAATTTGACTTAACAAGTTTTATTGAACTGATTAATTTTTTATTATAGAAATATACTTTTATGATTTTTATTGAAAAAAACTTGATTGTTAAAATAACACTAGGGCGGAGGTATCTAAATATGTTATGTCAGTCAACTTGTTAATGTTGTTAAGTACATATTGCCAAATTATAATATACATTCAGCCTTTTCAAAACACAAATTACTGTTTAATACTTGTTATAGCAGTTGTATGCACAATTATCTTGTAGTGGTTTCCTGTATTTAGATTAGCATGCAAGAGTTTGTTAGTAGCTTGATTGTAATTTGCCTCTTTTACAAATTTTTTTGAGAAGTCTATTGAATTTTGTACTGAAGAATGTGACTGGTCCTATTTTTGAAGTTGATATCTCCTTTGTAACAAAGAGTGAGAAAGTTCACCAGGGATTTACCCACTTCCATTAGGATGTGTGTAGAAGAAGCAAGCAGCAATTTTTAACAATTGATGAAAGGATATCGGTGTCAGTTAATATTTATATAATTTGTTGTATACAAAATGTTGTTACTGCAAAATTATGAGTTTTTCTAGGCATCTGTTGATACTTTATACTTCCATGAGATTTTGCTAGAATATTCCAATAACATTCTGCCAAGAATGTTCAAGACTGAGACTTTTGGAACAAACACTGGTATGATTAACATAATCACTGTCTAATCTTCCACAGACTCTTACCATATATCAGTTACACTTATATGATACTCTGTAATCTAGAAAGCTTTAGTTAACTCTGAAGTATTCATTTCTAAAAAATTCAACTCTAGAATCTTATATCTCTGTATGATTCAATAAGATAGTAATTTTCTCCAGTGTAGCTTAGATGAGTGTTCTAAACTTTTTGGACAATTATGTTACAGATTGGCGAAGTTCAGGAACTGTTATCAAATTGACCATATGGTAGCAGCAGGAGTCACATCTAGTCGTTTTTTAGCAAACAATTATCAAGTCCTCTTCCCACCTTTAATGACACCACATCGACTGATTGCCCTAAAAGGAATGAACCTCAGAACTGATCTTCAAAGAGCAGGGAAATTATGTTATTTTCAATAAGAAAATTGATGTTTAAGTGTCACTTATATTGTTCAAACAACAAAACCTAATTGACATACATTTCCAAACATTAAATTATAAAAGACTGAATAATTGTCATGAACATATATAACAATTAAATAACACAACTGTCTTTAATACAAACTTATATTAAACAAAAGACATAAATATATGACATCCCTTTCAAACTAGTCCCTTGCACATCTATATACCTTTGCATGCTGTCTGCCGTTGGTGGGAACAGTGTTGCAGCTCATCTGCCGTCAATATTTAGGAAGTTCTGCTGTTTTCTTCTTTGTATTCCTTAAGCTTGCTTTTATCTTGGGAAATAAAAAAGTCATATGGTGCAAGATCAGGTGAGTATGGAGGGTGATAATATTCTTGAAGGTCAAAAACTGCGCCACAGATAAAGCATTGTGAACAGGTGCATTTTCTTGATACAATATCCATCTATTTGTCCACAATTCATGTCTCTTCTTCCAAACTTGTTCCCTCAATTAATATAATGGTGTATACTGTTTAATTAACTTATCTTCAGGAAGCTATTCAACCATTCAATTAACAAAAAACCTCTAACATTGAAAAAACAATAAATGGCTTTAAATTTCTATTTGCTCATTTGGGTTTTTTATTCTGGTATAATCTGGCATCTTCCATGCATGACATGTCATAATGGAAGCTCTATGTTTTATCACATTTACAGAATTCAAGAAATTGGATTTCACTAATGTTGCCCAAAATGTGAGTGTAGTTTGAAGTTTGAGGCTCCTGATCAAGTGTAAGATTCTTAAAAACAATTTTAGCACAGGTCTGACATGTTTAAACTTTGTGCAAAATTTGTCTGACAACTTCCCTATTGATATTTGATATCTCAGCAATCATTCTTTTTGACATTTCCACCATTTACCAGGCATCTTGATTTTTTATCGCATTAACTTCTTCTCTTCCAGTAGTATAGTATAGTATAACTCATGTGCTCAAGATATATAATTTTTTTTATAAACTCCTTTGAGTTTACAATAAGTTTCGGTAACACTTTCGTTAAGTTTTACTAAAAACTACATTTACTTTGTTCAAGTTTTGAGTTTAACCTTTAACTGGTGATGTAGGTTTTCTCTACTGCAACTGGTGATGGAGGCAACTTATTTTTTATTAGCCTTGTTTGAAAGAATGAGTTAATGTACACGATTGATTATGATTTGTTTGCTTGAGGAACTTTTTCAAAAGGCAAAAACTGTATTTGTAATTCAAAAACTATTTTTTATTTTTATTAAAATATCATTTTATTCTTTGTGATAGTAGCTCAGCCACTAGTTACACAGCATTCCTAAACGCCCTTCACAAAATAAAAACAAATGATCTTGTAACAATATTTTATTATTTTACTTATTTTAGATACTAATAAAAAAAAATGCTCACAGTAGCTATTTGTGTATTAAGAGCGCAAAGTTCCATATTGTTGCTTGAGACAGCAAATTGACATGCAACGTGCAGCGGAGCATATCCAATATTATTTTGCATCTACCCTCATCAAAGTTGACACATAATGATCCAAAAAAGCCCTTCTCCATTTGGAAAAAAATTATAAGTGATGAAATATTGCAGGAAATAACACAACGGACCAATGTGAAATTGGGACAATTTAGAACAAATTTTTCCAAAAAAATAGACCTGAATTCTATGATGTGGATTTGGTAGAATTATATGCTTGTTAAGGTTACTCATGTATGTAATGGTTTTCAAGTCAAACCATGAGTATGTCGATTATATGTTTGGTACTGGTGGGATGGATAGTGAATTTATTAGGTCCATAAGTCAATGTTGCATTGCCCGCAGTTTGATAACCCTGCCAACAGAGAAGAGAGGAAGCAGACTGATAAACTAGCTGCGATTTCCAAAGTATTTCAAATATTTGTGAACAACTGTCAAAGTCTGTACAACAATATAGGAGTATGTGTTACAATGGATATAGTGCTATTAGCCTAGAAAATATGGATTCAAAATGATGTGTTTGTGTGATTCAAAAGCCAGCTCTGTTTTGGACTGATTTAGCCCATTTATACTATTTTTTCCATAACAATCATTTCCCAGCATTTGTGATGATAGGGAAACGTCAACTTCACTTTCATTAGTACTGTTAGTGAAAGTAACCCTTCTGGCTCTAGATTTTCATCTTCAGAGGCATTCATATCTGTGTCTGTGTCATGATCACTGTAGTTATGAACGAAGTTTTCATTGTTACTGCCTGCTTCCAAGCCACTAGAATCTTCGAACTCATACATCCACAACACTTTCAAAATCCTTGTCATATAAATTCGTTGTTTTTTTTTTGTTAAGTGTACAAGATTATTGGCAGATAGTCCATGCTTTTGCCTAGATGGTTCCGAAACATGTATAAATTCACTAAAAACACATGTAAATAAAATATTTTACCAAAATGTGTTGTTTGAGAGACATGATCTTAACTTTAAAAATATTTTACTCAAAAATTATCAGTCTAACACAACCACCTGCTTTCTCAGTAAAAACACTATTAAAGGCAAAGCTGCTGACATGCAGAAGCATTTATAGTCTGTAAGACCATGCATCACCAGTCAAAGGTTAACATAATTTTTGACAAGACAACACAGCATTAATGTTAATAATTCAGTCAATAATTGAAATAAAAATTCTAAATTTTAACTGCGAATATAGTTAAAGCTTCTTACAACATAACAACTGCATAGCTATAGTTGCTAGGCAATGACTCAATTCAAGGCAACTTGCTCAGTCTTGTTATCAATTGCCATATCTCGCATTCCAGTGACGCCTAAGTATAAGAGGCAAGTAACAATCACACAGGAATCATTGATTATTTTTGCAAAATTAACCTATTTAACAACTTGAACTAATTTTGTATATAGACATAGAATGAGTTAATTTTATATTATCAAACATTTGTTGTTTGTAATTGTACAATGAAATGTTATACATTATTATTTTTAGATATTGATAATTGTAATAGTTCCTATTAGAAAACGCTAATAATTATGTAGGTGGTCCTTTGGTTAATGATAGCATGACAATGTTTTTAGTATTTAATCATACATTTGTTTAAAAAAAGATTTGGTTAAATTGATCGTGTTTGTCTATTAAAGCTACGATATTAGGTCTTATTGCAAATACTTTTACAGTGAGTATTTTTAATTGTGAAGCATCAAGGTCACTGAAATGATACAAATTGTAATACTTACCGCTTCATGGAAATATGTGTTATAAATGCCATTGTCATTTCATTATAATTTGTTAGGTTATATGTACCTTAGTGTCAGCTGTTAATTAATTATAAATCATTTTTTGTTTGCTATCTGTAAATTTTACAAAATATTTACTATGACCAAATTTATAAAAATTAAGGTTGGTTTCTAGATATTTCGTCAATTTACCAATAAGCGGTTGACATGTATTTTAATATTTAAATTATTATATATAAAATCAAAGACAAGTGGCAAAATGTATGTGACCTTGATGTTTCACTGTTTAAAAAGTGCACTGTGCAATATAACCTTAAAGTACTGACATTTTCATCACTATACCATTTCCAATTTTAGAAGTCATTATCCTATCAATCATTTTTTGCATATTACACTGTATAATGTTGCCATAATAAGTAAGTACCTACAACTCAATTTATTGCTCAAAAAAGTGCATAAATCTTATGGAAAATATTTCAATTACTTCATCACAAAAAACATCGATCCTACCCATCTAGTTGTTATTTATACAGGGTGTTTCAGATAATGACATTCCTTTTAGGGGTGAAAAGAGATTATATGGATACCTCAATATGCATAAAATTAAAAGTGATATGAAAACCAAAAGTCCCTTTTTTTGTAATTATGTACGAGTGGCCTATGGTTACAACTATTCAATCATTTATAAAATTATAACTGACCTAATTAATGTTTCAGCTATGCTTTTATAACTGTAGCACATACAATTTGATTTGTTTACTTATATTAATTACCAATAAGGGTATTGCCGTTTCACAGAATCGAGATAATTTAGAATAAATAAATTTTTTTATAACAATCTTGGCCAAATTATTTATTAATAACTGAGAAATTAAAACAGTTGTTAGTTATGCATTGTACTAATAAAGTATGTTTAAATATAAAAGCAATATAAGTAATTATTTATTGATATTTTTTTAATAACACTGCAATTTTACACCTAAAAATTGATTGAAATATCTTATGGTCGCTTTTACGAGCCTGTTTCAATGGTTAGAAGAAACAGGTACAATGTCTGCCCTACTATAAAAATGTTTATTTAGTAATCAAAACTTATTGGACCTTAGTTGTCATATTTGAAAGCATGTGCAGTTATATCGTCATTTTAGATTCATGGTCGACACGTCATTATTCAAAAAAAGCACTTTTTGGTATTCGTATTGTTTTTAATTTTATGCTTATTGGGGATGTCTATAGGGTCTGTTTTCATCCCTTAAAATGTACATATACTACATATGTTGCATTCTTTTTGTTTACTTAAATTCAGTTGTCCTGAAATAAATACCTTCTTTATCTTTGTTGTTGTTTGCAATTGCACTTTTTTGCATGGTAGTAAGGCCAGTAATATCAAGCAATCCTTAATTTTTCATTTTCATATTTTTGTTACTTTCTGAAAGTTTCAAAGCTATTAACCAAAGGTCCACTGTACCTTGCCGAATCTTTTTGTACAAAACTCATATTATCATTTTATAAAAGAATTTTATATTAAGTAATTAAAATTTCTGAAACATCAAGGTTAAAAAGCATTAAGTGCAGCTCAAAGTTAGTTGAAGATGACCACATAGGTAAAAATTAAACCTCCAAGACTTATTGTAACCTTATAGAATCGATGGACTTAAAGTACCTTGTCTATTTTTATCAATTTTAAAAGATTATATAATTTTTTAATAACTTTACTCTATAAACATTGTTTACGCAACAATTAAGTAAAGTAGCATAGATTAAACAGCACTTCCAAATCCTTAGTGAAATGCCGCGTCATTGCTCCGAGTAGTAATAATTAAATAGTAAAAACTACTTCCTGTGATTATGTAACTAATGAATATTATGTTTATTTTCTTATACTTATTGGTAGAGTGAGGTTCACTTGTTCAAATTGAACGGTAAAAGTTGTCATTACTTTGAACATTATAGGGCTTTTACATCACTGTTAGGATAAAAATAGATCGAATAGCATAGTTTTGAGGTAATTATAAAATTTTGGCATAGATATTTAGCTGTTTATTTTATAATTTTTGAAATCTTACAAGTTAAATATTCAATATGCAATGTTTTAATTTTTAAAAAATCATACAAGTGGGATGTAAGATTTTAAAATTTTACAATTGAAAAAAATCAGTGAAATGTCTATATTATATAAAAATTATAAATGGTTGTTATAAAATTATTGTTATTTTAGATTTTAAAATATTGTGACCATTCCAAATGTAGTATAGAATGCCA
This sequence comes from Phrixothrix hirtus, assembly GCA_024586415.1. Lineage (NCBI taxonomy): Eukaryota > Metazoa > Arthropoda > Insecta > Coleoptera > Phengodidae > Phrixothrix > Phrixothrix hirtus. The sequence continues at coordinate 2,621 of JAHWXV010199543.1, read as the reverse complement.
ACATTTTAAAAGTTTTTAATATAAACTAGCAAATTATTAATTCCCATACATTATAGAGAATTGGGAAAACGATTACTAGAAAATATTGTAGAACTAGATTGATTAGTATTATTGTAGGAAAATTTTACCTAGTTTGTAAGTTATTTCTCATATAAAATATATGGGTAGAATTGTTTTTATCTGATTAATTTAATCTAGCGCATAACTACACATGAGTTTGGACAATTCATCTTTGTGTAAAATTTAACATTTGGCCTACGTTTGGACCCAGTTACTTTTCAATGACTAACTGAACTGTTTACATTTGTCAATTACAATTCACTGAGAGAGTTAATTATCAGATATTAAACAATCCTACAATTGCAACTGCTCATTATAGAGATGATAATCCTCACTTAAATTAATTAGATAACTTTGCTGTTGTGGTTATCAACTTCAAGTATTGTATAAAAGTCTGATATTGATGTAGTTCTTCCACACTATACATTAAATGTGTAGATTTAGATGATTGTGGTAGTTAGCGAATCTTATTTATTATTATTAGATTTTAGAAAAATGATATTCTTACTGCTAGCAATAATTTTTATGATATAAGTAAAATTGTAGCAGTTGACTCTTGTATTTATTGTTTCATTTTAGAAACAAAACTCTTTATCAAAAACATGGCTTACAACATTGTTCTAGAGCTTTGATATTGCTACATTCCTTCCTAATTTGATTACCCATGTATGAAAATTGTTTGATGTTAGATTCAGTCAAATTTTTAATGTAATTGGTGGTTGTAAAATTGTGATTATTACAAAGTTCTGAGGTGAATTATGGATTACGTTAAAAAATTAACTGAATAGAACAGAATAAAACTGCAATTTGAAAAGTATTGTTGTATAGTTGTGACCTATTTATGTAATTGATTACTGTTGTAATTATAATTTTGTGTTTTAAAAAATAATTTTGCGATTTATAAATACCAAACGGTACTTGAGCGTTTGATTCCTAAAAATTCCAACACCTAAATAAGTAATTATCAATTCAGCCATATTTTATAATGTGAAAATAGAATCGTAATTTACTTCTTTATATTTTAGCCAGCACTACCTATAGTAAAATGTTACCGACAGGTGCATATATCAGGTACTTACTGCCTGAATCATCACCACTTACATAAATACACTCTGTATTGACTAGTATTCTGTTAAAACAATTATCTCACTAAAATTTTAAACAGTGGATGGTGAGACACTGGTCGTTCGCCTTGCTCTATGACAATAATTACGATAGTATCATATGTGTATAAACCGCTGTACACATGATAAACTTATTGCATTTACATAAAATGGAGGATTTGGAAGAAAATGGAAAACACTGTAAAGAATATTAAAAGGAGTACAAATAAGTCTCCGTCGTTTTACAAAAAATGGCACCACCAGTAAGTTATGGTTAAAATTGTCTGATGTAAAATGTCATATCGTAAGGTTAGACATCTGGCAACAACATAACCTTGAAATATTTATGATTTTGTATCAACATCATATATTTGTTTTCGTATGAAAATGTTGAGTTTTAAGCCGAATAAACGTCATTTGCGGGAACTTTTGATTTACTTCTTTAATTTGAAGAAATCGGTAGCTGAAGCGCATCAATTGCTTGTAGAAGCATATAGTGAGGCTGGCTTAAGTGAGAGAAGTTGTTGTGAGTGGTTTCAAAAGTTTAAGAACAGTGAATTTGACGTCAAAGACAAAGAACGTAGCGGAAGGCCGAAAGTGTACAAAGATACGGAATTAGAAGTATTATTGGAGGAAGATTCATGCCAAACACAAGAAGAACGTGCATTTATATTAGGAGTGACTCAACAAGCAATTTCGCATCGTTTAAAATTATTGAGAATGATTCAAAAGCAACAACATTGGGTTCCATATGAACTGAAGCCAAGAGACGCCGATTTTTCACATGTGAATTGCTGCTTTCCAAGGATAAACGTAAGGGTTTTTTGCATCATATAGTCACTAGTGATGAAAAATGGATCCACTACGATAACCCGAAGAAGAAGAAATCATAAGGCCCCCCTGGTCATACTTCAACATCGACAGCCAAGCCGAATATTCATGGAAAACAATTCATATTGTGTATTTGGTGGGACCAGCTTGGTGTCATGTATTATGAGTTGCTCAAACTGAACGAAACTATTATTGGAGCTCTCTACCGAACATAATTGATGAGATTGAACTGAGCACTCATGGAAAAGCGCGCCCACTACTACTCCAGACACAACAAAATTATTCTCCTGCATGATAATGCTCTTCCACATGTTGCAGCACCGGTCAAAACCTACTTGGAAACACTCAATTGGAAAATTTTACCCCACCCACCGTATTCACCAGACATTGCTCCTTCTGATTACTATCTGTTTCAATCAATGGCACATGGTCTGTCTGAGCAGAACTTCACATCTTATGAAGATATCAAAAATTAGGTCTATTCGTGGATAGCCTCAAAAAATGATGCATTATCCATTTGCTACCACAAAGATGGGAAACAGTAGTGGCTAGCGATGGACAATACTTTGAATAAAACATTAGGTACTGTTCTTTCACAATAAATGCCCAATTTTTTATTAAAAACGG
>JAHWXV010199535.1:0-29131 GCA_024586415.1 Phrixothrix hirtus | reverse complement strand
GGTCAAGGGTTTGATAATACGTGGTTCCAGCAAGATGGCGCACCTGCACATTTTGGTGTAGGTGTCAGGGCAATTCTGGATGAAACCTTTCCACAAAGATTGTAGTCTTTCCGCATATAGTTTATGTCCACTATGTGTTGATTTTTCAGGTTTTTCGCTACTACTTGACATTGATGTATATACTTGTTTGTAATATTCTTCGATTAAATATTTTGCATATAATCCGATTGTACCAAATAAACTATGCGAATTACCTTGTAAAAACATCCATTAAAAAGTCACCGCTAAAATGTAAATCTCTATCATGAATATTGTTTTTAACATATTCTAAGTCGTGAAGCGCAGCCAGTAAATCGTCACTGTCAACAGGATCTTTGTACGTAATTTTATTACCCTGACCGAGATATTTATGAAATGTAAAAGTTAACATAACAAATTACTAAGTCAACTAATACATATTTCATATCGCATCATTTATAGTAGCAAAAAAGGAAAAATTTATAAACCTTCGGTTTACCACCTCAGCTGCAGCAACAACTAGTCTGACGCAATAATTCGAAGTCCAAGGCCATCCGGGTGGGGCTAGGCTCGAATCGAGGGACGAATCGGCTTTGCCATGATTCATGTTCACTCACGATTCATGAGGTTTGTGCATTTCCGCTAAAAACTGGACATCGAAAGTTTTGACCGAAAACATGGCTTTCTCTATACTATATTTCATATACGTAAGAGAAAGTAAAAAGTATCAAACGTAGTTCATAGGAATTTTAAAAATGGTAAATTGATTTTAAGTAATTTCTATCATAAACTGTTCTACATAGTGTATATATTATTAACATCTCTCTGATTTTCTATTTAAAATCTTTCTAAATTATCTAGAAGTGTTTAAAATAAAGTCTTATTTTGATGGTAATTCAAAATTGCAGCATTTTATATCAATTTCATTTATTTGTTAAGATTCTTAAACATGTAAGGAATGAAATACTACCTTTCAATTGCAATATTTTTGTTTCTTATTCGTAATCCCTATGAACTAAGATATATCATCAGAACTCCACAAAAATATGATTATAAAGGGAGCTTTTTCGTAATTAATTCAATATAAATTTGAAAAGATGGCGAACATAACTATTCGAATAAGGAATTTGCATATGACATATGATTTGAAAAATAAATATTCTTAAGCTCAATTTACAAGTGCTCTCTTTTCAAGTATTCCAGATACTGTAAGAGCTTAAATCGGGCAGCTACTGCGAACTGCGCCGAAAAGAACGTGAAATAAGCTATTCTAGAGTTTCATTTACGAATGCAAAGCATGTAAACAAAACCTCTTTTAAATTCTAAAGATATGTAACAACGAAAACGAGAGCTTTTAAATCACACCTTCATTCTAAATGTAAAAAGCGAATAACAAGAAAGGTCATGCAAAATAATATGTGAGATCAAAACCTAAAACAGAATTTATGTATATTTTATTTTTTCTGTTCCAGCACAACTTGCGAAATCAAATTTTCTACCTACTCATTCTAGTGCCAAGACAAAAATCGCTCCTGAAAAACCGTTTTTAGCTGTTGCATGGTATTTGAGTAACCAGGAAAAATTTAGACCGGTATTCATAGGCTGATCTAGAAACAAAGACCAGTCTCAAGACGGATCTTAAAATGATGCATGGTTGCATAGTTAGAAATAATGATAGTTTGAAGATGGGGCATTCAAGACGATCTTGACGAAGATGATCTTGACAAATACAAATAAATAGGCTTTACTTGTATGTGTGTTCTCACAGAATATTCTTTGTAGGTATGTGTTAACACACTGTATTCTTTACATGTGTTTCATTCAAATACACATTTTGTCGCATCACGCCACAATAACAAAACACTTATGACGAGATAGCGTCGTAATGGACAAATAGGTAATGCATTGAGTGTTGAAGGAATTGTTAGGTTTGAAGGTTTAATTCCTATAAGAATTCTAAAATTTTTTAAATAATATTATGACAATTTAATACTTTAAATATACGTTACTGCCATTTGAAAAATCAAATTTAACTAAAATTAATTAGCTCAATTGATAAGTTATTGGAAATTGAAGAATTTATTGAGTTTGAAAGTTCGATTCCTTTAGGAATAAACAAATTCCTTTTTAATAAACTTTTTAATACTTTAAATAAAGGTTTTTCACATTTTCATTACAGTAAACAAGTGATTATATCCACAGCTTTGGCTGAAAAATGTTGCACGAAGTCAACTTCTTTAACTAATCAATATGAGTTCAAAATTTTAAATAATTAATGTAAAATGAAGCAATCATATTTTCCCTTTTACAAAAGAATACCATTCAAATTTCTATGAACTTAAAGATTGATTACAACGTTTTTTAAAGACAAAAAAGAGTAAAATAAAAATAAATAAAAAAAAATATTTTAAAAACATGCTTTTATTTCGAAATGGTCTAAAAAGAATAAAATAATTTTTTCTGCCACCCAGGAGTATTGAAATTTTTTATAACTAAAAATAAAAGCCTGGGGCGCCCATAAAATATTTCATAACTTCCCACGATTTTATTTTTACTCATAAAAGCTGCAATGTTTCTGGATAGCAGAAAAAATTATTTTATTCTTTTTAGACCATTTCGAAATAAAAGCATGTTTTAAAATATTTTTTTTTATTTTATTTTTTCAAATAGCATCACTGGATTCCTGGTACCTTTTTAATACCACTTCCATTAGTAATTTAAATATTAAAGTAAGCATTATAAGAATATTTAAATATATTTTCTTATATATTAGAATAATTAAGAAAAGGATAATTCATTGGAATTGATTATCTGATAAATTTTATTTTTTCTTAAAATATCGGGCTTTTAGCCAATTCGCCCCCATTGTGCGACGCGCACGCCAGGATTGGGCTTACTACTATAATTGTGAATATTTCGAAAATTATACGTTTTTAAAAAAAATTATAAGCAAATTTTTTTCACATATCATAAAATACTCGAAGTTTGAGCGGCCACTTATTTTTGGGATACTCTATATAGCTGTTTTGATTTTCATCACTATTTTCAACATCAACATTTTCAACGCGGGCTATTTTTTTCAAGTTCGGATATCGTGTAACAAAAACTTAGAAGTAACAGGTAAAGTTTTAATGTATGCAAAAGTTCCCTATATTGCAATACTACTCTTATCTATAATCTTTATTCATGGCCAGGCGCTTATCATAACGTGTGACACGCTTTTGAATATTGGTGTCGCAAAATCTTGCCGCCTGGACGCATGACACCATGCCTTGGCTCTTCATGTGTTTCGAAGGTACGTCCAGACAACCAGACTTTCAGATGTGTGAATAGGTGTTAATTACTTGGAACTATGTCTGGGTTATATGGTGGGTGGTCGAACAACTCCTAACCGAATCGCCTAAGTATGTCCTTTGTGAGTTCAACGGTATGAGGTCGGAAATTGTCAAGCAGAAGAACAACATCAGACGATAGCGTGCCTCTCCGCTTGTTCTGAATCGCCCGGCGCAAGCGTTTGCGGGTATTGCAGTAGGTGGCAGCTGTGATGATCGCCTCTGGCTCCATGGACTCCACTAACAAAACACCTTGGTGGTCCCAAAAGGCGATTTTCATCAGTTTCTTGTTCGTTAATGTTGCTTCGAGTTTTGTGGGATGACGCATGCATCCATTACTTCGATTAACTTTTGGTCCCTTGGTTCGTATAAAAGACCCACATCTCGTCACCGATGACAATTCTGTCCAACAAAGTGTCGCCTTCTGCATGATAGCGTGCCAATAATGTTAATGATAATGTTTGTATTGTGTCATGTGGCCGTTTGTTAACATCTTCGGCACCCACCTTTCACACAATTTATGCTAGTTGAGGTTGACGGGCATAATTTTGTACAGTGAAAATTGGGAAAATTTTTCGGCAGGTCAGAGTTCGTGAAACGACGTTGTGCACGCACCGTTTCATCGATTTGCTGCACGAAAGCGTCAGTAGCAACAGACTTACATCCCTGACTACCTTCACCATGCACGTCAGTTCGTTCTTCTCAAAATAGAAAACACCATTTCCGCACAGCGCTGTCACTCATAAAATCCTCCCCACTGTAACTATTCTATTGATTGCATCTGAAGTGAAAATTAAATTAATCATTATAAATCACGTTCTGGTATGAAATTCACATACAAATATTTAAATAAATTTCATAGTTAAACACATTTCTAAGATTGTTCCCACAATACGGAAAGACATTTCTACAAGTGTTCCCACAATACGGAATGTTTGTATACCTATATATTTAAGGAGCTTAAATAAACAATTTAACAAATAAAGTGCCCACAAAAGATCCAAAGCGAGAGAACTTCGAAATTTTAAATAACCAAAGATGGCAAAGACACGTAGAAAGAATTTATAATTTTACAACCTTTCAATCACTGCTAGTACAGACTGTGTAAATTTTAATGGAAAGCGGCAATATTACAAACTGCAAAAATAAGTACTAATTATAAAAAGGGTAAGATATTATTGTGTGCAGAAAACAAACTTCGTTATTTTGACAACCAAAACTGGGCATAAAAACAAGATCTCACATAAAGTATCGCTTTTTGCCGAATGATATTTGGTCACCTGTGTTCTTATAGAGCGAGATTAGTTTCAATTTCCTAATGCTAAGTAATTTCAGTTCATGAGTTATTAATAGACATCAGTTGTCGTAATTCACAAAGAACGCACACGACAAAATTAATTGTTACCAATTCTCAACTAGAAAGGTTAACGATTCCAGAAGAATTAATATAGATAATTGTTGACATATCTGCAGTACAAAAATCAATGCTAGTCCAGAATAACCGATAAAACACTTAAATTGTTAAAACTAATTCAAAATAAAAGGATTCCGTAACGAGGGCAATAAATCTAATATTTGATTGGATTCCATATGCAGCCAATCGTCAACATGGATAACGCATAATAGTAAGTCTTCACAAATAATTAAAGTAAATAAAATTAGAACATTGACTTTCATTCAAAGTACATCATACGATAAAACATTTTTCCAATAAAAACAATTTTTAGAACTTCACAGTTGCATTTCCTAGATATTACTATGTTATAACGGTAAAGGCAGTAAGCTGTTGCAAGTAGAAAAAGCCTATTGTTGAAGATGTTTTACCTCTATCTTATTCAGAAATAATCTACATTGTATTTATTTTAGATAATTACGTAAATTTAAATGTTTTTTATTTCTTAATATTTATAATAATTATTGTGTTTATTAATTGAATATATTTAAAATCAAATCAAATATACAATTCATTATTATGGAAATTAAATCAAAGTTTTCTTGTTCGTCCTTTGTAATAAAAGGTGAATGACTGATTTCAATAAATTAAATTACAACTATATCAAATAAAATTACAAAAGATAGGGCAAGACGAACAATTTATTGGTGATTGCAGCTACACTGCACTTTTTGTGTGCAAGATCGAAACATGGAGAATAGCTCACATTAGCGTGGTCAATGATAACTTATGTGACTTGTTCCCAATTATTATTAATTATTGATCCGTGTATTTAATTAAAAGACAATAATTGGTAAAACGTTAAAAACATATATGTATAAGTAAATATCAGAAATGAATATAGAGAATAAATAAAATTGGTAAACCATTATTACAGTAAAATATTAAAACCTTCTATTAATTAAAAATAAATCAATTAATAAAGCATTATAAGAAATCAAAAGAAGTAATTTAAAACATGTAAATAAATACAAATTTAATATTAGCTATTAAGGTTGAAAAGATTTCATAATTAAAATCCTAGTTTAATACCATTAGGGCCACCTAGTATCTAAAAATGAAATAAAATATAAGTATAAAATAGAAAACTGTAATGTTAAATGAAATATTTAATTCAATTCAAAAGACAAAGATATCTGTAAACAAAACAAACATAAAACATGAATCCATACACAAAAGGCACCACATAGTCTACATTCAAATTAAATTAGCATATTGATAAGGCTTTATCAACCTTATCAGTCAAATTTTCAGTTAAATGATAAGGAAAACAGTATAGATACACCTATTACAAGCAGACAATTTTAGAGCATTCTCAGTTCTCGAAGCTTTACCTATACAATTCCTCTACTTTCCGATTCACAAATACTTTGTCACCCCTTATTACGAGACGCTCTTGGAGGATAAATTTTTGGACGTATTTCAGGATCAATACCTCAATCATAATCTTCTAGTCCTAGTGTAATCTTTCGGATTACAATAGGAATTTGTCCCCAATTTAAATTTTGCCATAAACATTGATATTCGGACGTGTTTCGGTATCAGTTATAGTCAGAATAATCGATAGAGATGAGGTTTGTATGCAAAAGGAAGTTTGTTGTATAACACGCATTATCGAAACCTTCGACGTAGTACGAAAAGGCCTTAGGACGCTTTCCGATTACCTTTTCTAATCTACGATATAAAACCAACTGTCTGTATTCTACCAATATTAATTCACATTACCTAGTGGGAGACTCCATCTATCCTTAATAACTTGCATTGATATAAATTGCATAAACCATTTAGTTAAAACACACCACAATACGCTGAGTATACATGTCAAACCACCGTACAGAATATAGCATAGAACCACTCGTAGTATAGCATGTAAATATTTATGTGTGTGTGTATGTGTGAGTGAGTGTGAGTATGAGTGTGAGTGTGTGTGTGTGTGTGTGTGTGTGTGTGTGTGTGTGTGTGTGTGTATGTGTGTGTGTGTGTGTGTGTGTGTGTGTGTGTGTGTGTGAGCGTGTGTATGTGTGTGTGTGTGTGCGCGTTCGTGCGCGTGCGCGTGCGCATGTGCGTGTGCGTGTGCATGTGCCTGGGCGTGCGTGTGCGCGTGCGAGTGCGCGTACGCTTGTGCGTGTGCGTGTGTGTGTGTGTGGGTGGGCGCGCGTGCGTGCCAGCGTGCGTGCATGTGTGCGTGCGTACGTAAGTGCGTGTGTGCATGGGTGCATACGTGCGCGCGTGCATACGTGCGTGCGTGCGTGCGTGCGTGCATGCACGCGTGCGTGCATGCGTGTATGTGCGCGTGCGTGCGTGGGTGCGTGCGTGTGTGAGTGTTCATGTGCGCATGTGTGTGCGTGCGTGTGCGTGTGTGCGTGTGTGTGCGTACGTGTACGTGTGCGCGCGTGTGTGTGCATGTGTATGCGTGCGTTTGCGTGTGTATGCGTGTGTATGCGTGTGTGCGTGTGTGTGTGCGTTGGTACGTGCGTGCGTGCGTGCGCGCTTCCGCGAGTGCTTGCGTGGATGCTTGCGTGCGTGCGTGCGTGCACGGGTGCATGCGTGCGTGTATGTGTGTGTGTGTGTGTGCGTGCGTGTGCGTTTGTGCGTGTGTTCATGTGTGTGCGTGTGTGTGTGTTTGTGCGTGTGTGTGCGTGTGTATACGTGTGTATGCGTGTGTGTGCTTTTGTGTGCGTGGGTGCGTACGTGCGTATGTGCGTGCGTGCGTGTGTGCGCGCTTGTGTGCGTGCGTGCGTGCGCGCGTGCGTGCATGCGCGCGTGCTCGCGTGGATGCGTGCGTGCGTATGTATGAATGTATTTTAATATATGCATAAAATGTATGCTTGTTTATTTAAATGAAATACACGTCGAACAACTAACCTAGAATTTGCCTATTTATACAGGCAGGAATATAATCTATATATACTGGGTTAGTGATATACACCTATGCTCGAAGATGGCTACATAATATCGTCGAACCTTCGCCTTCTTATTATTATTAACTGTAAGAACGAGCCAATCCGAACTCATCCCGGATCTCCGTCTGAAAGTAGGTTAGCTGAAGATCGATTGAACTAAAATTTGGTTAGATACAAATATCTTATGTCGACCTTAATCCATAAAGGTTAAAAATAAGCTATTCAACGCAAAGCAATTAATTAACCGAAAGGTCGTCACACTTGGACCATGGCTGACAAGATACTATTGCACTTGCCGCAGTTGCACAACCTTGCTGCGTTGGTTGCCATTATAAGAACACAAGCAACACGCGTGCGCAGGCAATTTGCCCTTTCGATACTTGTCCCGGCTTGTCGAAACTTGAATAACAGCCCTCGTATATTAAATCATAATTCTCAAACCCAAGTACTGCTGACTCTTATATACCCATTACTCCATTCACGATTGACGTACAAAGTAGCACCTCTGTATGTCCCTTTAAATCAATTTCATTCAAAGTTATTATAGTATTTGGTAAATTTGATGGCATAAAAGTTGCCATTAATAAATGAAAACGTTAATTTGGATTAATACGCTTCGTTTTAATACACTGTTTGTGTGTAAACTAGAGATTCCTATGATTACGAACCCAACTTATATAAAACAACGCATTAAACAAATCCTGAAATACCGTTTATTTAAGATTGAACAATCCTTTTATAGTGTAAGTTATATTTTAAATTTAAAAATAATATATGTCTATTAGAATTTGTCCAAATGTATTTTGAGCAATAAATAACTTCAATTTTTAACAAAGATATTTAATTTACTTACTGTAACGAAACTAGTTTTTTTAAAAGTCTTTATTTATATTTAGTAAATTATAACTATTTATTTACACGTATTTAATTAAGTATTTATTTGACAGTACTCTAATAATAAGAGTTTATATTTTAAGAGTATAAGAATCTAAGCAAAACTAAAACTAAAGGAATTTAAACTGCTATTTATATAGAAAGGAAAATTCAGATAAACTCCAAAATAGTAGGGAATAAAATTAGTCTTAATGCTGATGTAATAAATACTGATGCCATGACTCTTTGCTACAACCTTAAATTTTTATTTAGAAATAATTTACAGTAATGAGTCATTCATGATTACATCATTTATCTTACTTCTAAGAAATATTCTTGAATGTTTTTAATATTATTACATTACTTTAATCTAGAAAAAGACATTTGCAAACTAAATGATGTAATGACATAACTTATTGTTAATGAAATGTCAAGGTTTATTGAATTGGTGATAGTAAAAGGAATAATGTTTGAAAAACAATTTCTGCGTTTAATTATAATAAAGGTACATAAATAAAGTGTTGGTTTGTGACTATTTTTATATGGACCTTAAAAACGTGTAAAAGTAATTAATTTTGATGGCGGGTGGAGAGAAGTTGTTAATTAGAGAAAATTGCACAAAAACAAAACAATGTGTGCGTCTTATTTTAGCTTCAGAATATTTATACTCAGTTTAATTGAAATAGATAAAGTGTATTCCGTGTAAATGCAGGGGCTGCATAATGGCGGAGGGGATTTTCGAAATTTACCAACATAAATTAAATTACAGTAATAAAAATATATAAAGCAATTTTCTAAATAATGTTCCCATAATTGCTAAAATTATACGAATATTACATGTGAAATTGAGAAATTAAAAAACCCCCACCCTCATGTCGTTAATATTAAAAATTTCAAAAATATTTGTTTTATTTTGCTCAATAAAATTTACCTAAAACAAATTACAGAAATTCCATTACGGGCTATCGAAATAACCCCTACAATTAAAAGGTAGGGCGGTTCCGATAAGAGTTTTGAAAAATTATTGAAATGATGTGGAAGTACATCAATAAATAGTTATAGTGTTGATGCATATTTTTATTTATGAGAGTTAACTTTTGTGTATTTAAAAAAAGGAAAGAGTTTGAAACAGTGGTTTTCACCCCTTAAACGATCTTTGCAACCAATATAAAAATAAATGTCCATTATTTTTGGTCATGGAATCTACATACTAAATTTCATCAAAATCGTTGTCAGTGAAATTTGGAATAATATTGGTTTTCCAGCACGACTAATTCAAGCTAAATGGCATGAAGATTAGAGTACGTAGGGTATACACCTTCTTGTTTATGTGTCAGTTTGTCATGGAATGACCCTGTTTTGAATAGAGGCGACCAGATTGTAACGATGCAAATGCTAATGTGGCCGTAACCTTAAACTTAAAATGATTTTTCTCAAGTAGATCAAACAAAACACCATTAAAGGTATTCAATGCATAATTGAATATAATTGTAAATTGTAAAACTCATTAATTATGTGCAATTAAGAATGCATCTTAAAACTTCTAATCCGCTGTTATCCATGTTTACAATCTCTCTTTTTCAAGTCGTGATTAATCAATTATGTGCATATATTTTCGGGGGATGTTCAAACATTAACTCTTTGCTGTATGAGTTTTGATTCTTTTAGACAAAACTAACTTGTAGTTGATAAAAAACCTATGTTTAAAGAAAAATCTTATCAGAAATCTTTCAGGACAATTTTAATTTTAAGAAAAAACTGTTCGTAACATTACGCTTCATTGATAAAAAATTTGTGTGAAACAACACACGACCTTATCTTAGGTATTTTAAATTTACTCTAAAGTTATTGATATTAATTACTTTCCCATACATATACACTAAAGCTATAATTGAATTTTAATGTAAGAACATAAATAATTTAACAATTTAAACAAAAAGTGAATAATTATGTAAATAACATACACAAAGCATTAAAAGTATTAATTTGTATATTTTTTGGGAACGATAATTGCAACAGTCACCCATCCAAGTTACTTGAGCAAATCGCTGCTCAACTCCAGAAATTTTCTTCGATAATTCGCTTCAACGCATTCTTTCAAAGAAATCGAAAAGTTCACGTAGTATGGCATCAAATATATAAGAATCCTATTGGTTTTAAAAAATGTTAAAGTCGTTTTTGAGAAAATCACAAAAAACTTAAAAGTCGCAAGAATAAAGTGGCACTTCCAGTCATTCAATTTTAACTATATTCTTGCCATCCTATCCAAGGAATGTAGCAAGCTTAAATATAAAACTTTATTTTTCTATGAACGGAATTAAGTAGCTAATAAATATACTAAGCTTTAAAAAATCGTTACAGCGAATTTAAAAGAAATCGCGAAAAACTAAAAACTCGGGAAATATCTAAAAATGACAGAAATATAGTGGTAATTATGGTTATTCGATTTTAACAAAAGTTACGTTTAGCTAAAACTTTTCATTTCATAGTTATTTTATTCACAGTTAACGGTAAAAATACTTCCGGTTACTCGATTTACAGAAAATTTTCTGAGAAACCGCCTGGATTGCATAAAAGGTCATTAAATGGCTAAGACATATAGTAAGTTTCAAAAAAATCGTGGAACCGGTTTGCGAAAAACTAAAAAAATTACAAGAATAAAGTGGGACTTTCGGTTCTCCAATTTTAATCAAATTTATGTGGTTATATTTTCGGATAGCTACAAACTTAAATATGAACTTTGGTGCATCTACGACTTTTCATTTTCGAGATATCTTATTCACGGGCGCACACACAGACAAATTTATAAAAACATGATTTTTGGACTCAGTGACCCAAAAACGCGTATTTCCACTAAAATTTTGATATCGAAAATTTTGAATGAAGGTTAATAGGTACATTTAATTTTTACTTTCTCTTACCCATGAAATATAGTATAGAGTAAGTATTGTTTTCGTCCAAAATTTTAGATAAATCATGTTTTTGGAAATTGGTCCGTGTATGTATGTGTGTGTGTGTGTGCGCGCGCATGCGTGCGTGCGTGCGTGCGTGCATGCGTTCGTGCGTATGGGTGTGTCCGAGTGCATGTGCGTGTGCGTGTGCGTGAGCGCACGTGTGTGAACAGTATACATCGAAACCGGCTCCAACGTTTTTTTTTAATTTATTGTACTTCTTAAATAATTAATGCTCTTTCATATAATTAAGACGATTTCTCACAAAAATTTCCATAAAACGAGTAACCGGAAGTACGCTTACGATTAACAGTGAATAAAGTAACTATGAAACTGAAAACACTAGATAAATGAAAATTTATATTTATATGCTAAATTAAGAATTTGGTTAAAATTAAAAGTACAACTTTATTTATATTATTTTTAGATATTTTCCGAATTTTTCGTTTGTCGCGATCTTCTCGAAATTAGCTGTAACGATTTTTTCAAATCTATTGTATTTCTTAGCTATTTAATGGCCTTTCATATATTTTAGTTTATTTCTCAGAAACATTTCCGTAAACTGAGTAACCGGAAGTAGTTTCGCAGTTAAGGCCGAATAAAATAACTATGAAACTAAAAGTCCTAGTTGAATAAAAATTTATATTTGTGGCCATAGGTGCCTCGGTATACCAAATCAAGAATTTTATTAAAATCTAATAACCAGAAGTTCCACTTTAATTCTGACATTTTTAGATATTTTCCGAATTTTCGCTTTTCGCGACTCTAACGGTTTTTTAAAACTTGGTATATTTTTTAGCTACTTTATTTCGTTTTATATGAACTAAGCAGTTTCTCTAATAAATTTTCAAAAATCGAGTAACCGGAAGTACTTAATGTATTAATTGCCAACAACATATCTCAAAAACTAAAGATTATATAAAAGCGAAATTTTATATTTGTCTTTATCTTCCGCATGACACGTTAAGAATTTAGTTAAAAGTGAATGACCGGAAGTGCCACTTTATTCTTGCGATTTTTAAGTTTTATTTGATTTTCCCAAAAACAGTTATAATATTTTTTTAAAACTTTCTACGGTTATTATGTCTTCAATGCCCTTTTATGTGAACGGTTTTTTCTGAAAAAGTGCGTTGAAGCAAGTTATCAAAAAAAAGTTAAGCAGCCGTTTTGCGTGTCTAGTAACTTAGATGGGTGACCGTTACAATTATCGTTTCCAAAATAAACAAATAACAATTTAATCATTTGCGGACACTATTTGCATATCTGTGTACGTAAGGGAAAGTCGTGTGTTGTCTTACACCAGATTTTTTTATCATGTTATACTTTCCTTTACGATATATTCTTTCAGGATATGTAAATACCATTATTCTTACCAAAACTCATAGATTTTAATCTTATTTTTGTGTAAATGTAATCCCTTCTAAGAGTTGCAATACGTTACCATCTAAAAAAATTTTTAGCACATATAAAATGGTATAATTTATGGACTATGGACTTGATTTATTTATACGAAGTGAGCCAAAAAGGTTGTTGCTATTTAAATTTTCCGCAGTGTAAACTTGCTTGTTTTTATCACCTAAAGTTAGGCCACACGAATATTTCGACTTTGCATATGTGTTTTATTATACTACTTTGTTGTAATAAATGCCGTTTTAGATGCAAATCGAATTTTTGCAGAGTTAGTTAATTATTATTTTCGATAAGTAAACGTCAAAGTAAATTCTATAAAATTGGTTATTAAAAAAATTATTTCTAGATTAATCTTAATGAACTCGTAATTATCGCATGATAAGCCACTGAACTCTGAAAATTAGCGTAACCAACCATAGGCAACTTTATGATTAATGTCAGATTCAAACAAGCGGCAACCTATTTGAATAGTTCGGTATTTAAGGAATGCATATGCATACAAGGGATGTTCTATAATGAATGATCATAATTTCTTTACTGTCACAATTTATGCACTAAAGTTATATCTTTGTGTTACAAAGTTGATAAATGAATTGTCTATTACGTAACAATGATTGTATTTAGTTCAGTTTAGATTGCGACCGATATCAAGCGATTGAGTTGAGACATGTTCAGTTTTGCCTATGGAGCAATGAAGTTGACACGTGAAGAACAGTTTGCTGCTTTGAAATTTTGTCTGCGTTTGAAAAAATCGTATATTGAGGCTTATTCCTTATTACAGAAGCTTGTAGGAAATCTGTCATTTCCTATAGTACCGTTTGTCGGTGATATAAAACGTTCAAAGATAATTACTAGTCATGAGGCTCCAACCACAGCTCTAATGGAAACAAACATCAAGACTGCTGCTATGATTGTGCGAAAAGATTAACGAATCACATTAAGATAACTGTCAGCCACTAAATATTTCATTAGGCTCCTACCATACTTTGGTAACAAAAAAGCTGGACCTGAGACGTGTTTGTGCGCAATGGGTTCCGAGGCTGCTTATTCCTGAACAACATATTACAGAAATAAATATTGATTATACTTTTATAAAAAACATCTGCTTCTAATTCCACGTATATATGCAATATTGTTAACATATACCGGGTGGCCCGCCTCTGACGATCCACCCTTAATAACTTGAATAAGATATGGATATGCGGCTTTTACCTTCTGTTCTAATAAAAGGTGGCAATAATTCTCTTGAATTTTAATTTTTTTTACTTTGCTCAGCTCTTTCCCACCACCGTCAACTTAAAAATCTTAAACATCAATATACCTCATGTGGCACATCAAATAAAAGCTGGTAAAACAGCTATCTATACATGTAAAAAGATCGCAATTGAACGCATCACTTTAAAGTTTTTGCCGAATGAAGTATTTAGAATAAATTTTACAAAATGTATATTCTTGAACTAGTGGCAAAATTTCTTGAAATTGGATCAGTCGCAGACAAGAAACAAAAGCGTAACAAAACCGTTATTAATGAAGTAAATAGATTGATAGTTTGGGAGAATTAACTGTAGCTCCACGAACATGAACTCGTCAGCTGAGTCTTTCGACGGGAATTTCAAGAACGTCTATTTAAAGGGTGATAAATATGTATAAGTTTCATCCATGTAAGATTCAACTACGTTTTGTTTCTTGTTTTTCTTCCCATCTCTGCGTAGGTGATCTCCAGGTAATGTGCATTATGACACTCCATTTTCAATTTATAAACACTTCATTCGATAAAATGATTTTTTACATAGATAGATTGCGTTTTTACCAGCTTTAGTTTGATATGCCACATTAGGATGTTGTTATTTAAGATTTTGAAGTTGACGGTGGTGGGTATTAGCTGAGCAACGTAAAAAAATTAAAGCTCAAGTAAAAAGTTGCCCCCCACTATTGAAAAAAAATGACGAAAACCGCATTTCAATATCTTATTCCGGTTTCAAGTTGTTAAAGTTGGATTGTCTGAGATGGGTCACCCTGTATAAATGCCATGTGTACAGCAAGAATAAAAGTTGATGCTCACCCCAAGGTTCAAATTAGTTTGCACACTGAAAGTTTATCGATTATTAACACGCCTTCATTTTGAATTATGCAGAGTTGCGTTGTTGTATTACAATCATTAATAATAGAAATATCATACGCGCTACTTCAAATGCAGCTTTTATAAGAAGGATGCGCCTTCGAAGGTGTTAGAATGGTTCTTGAGATGCAAGCGAATTTCATTGTCAATTAAGCATGCACTTCTCGTTCTTGACTCTAGATATATTTACAATTTATAGAACAAATAAAAATATGCTGAAGTTTGTATACATCGTTAAAAATGACGTAATTTAAAGGTAATAAATACAAGGTATCCGTAATATTAAAAGCAAATACATTTTGATTACAAAAATCTCTAATAAATTTTTTTCCTAAATTATATAGTTTTGAGCCCAATCCTGCATATTAATCTAGACCACTGCAGTCAATCATAAAACTATTTGACTGTTGTAAGTGTAAAAGGGCAAAATTCGCAAAAACATTTCGAGAGCACACTCTTTATTCATTATTGAATGAATACATATTGTAATCTTACAAAATGCTCTAAAAAAATGTATGTTAATTCATAGTGAAGCAGGATATTATGTTATGTTTCGGAAACATTCCACACAATCAATGGTGTCTGATCACCCAGAAGCTAATAATTATGTACATTCGTAATTACTTTCTACTCTTAATCTTATGAAACAGGTAAAATATTTTAAGCGGCAATATGAACATGAATCTAACAAGGAAATATCCCGAAGTGTCCTGCTCCGATTTTCATTAATTATGAATATGTTATAGATAACCAAGATCTAACGGACACATATTTTTGTATAGGGGTAAACCTACTTCCTATTGGATACTGTACAGCGTAAATTTGCAGTTTTATATAGAAATTCGAGTAGTAATCTGATTTGAATGAAATAAACGCTACAATTTACATCTTTGTGCAAAATAAAGACTAAATGTTTTTAGATGCACATATTATATTTTAAGGGTGAGAATCGCTCTTAGGAAAATACTGAAACTAACATATATCCTCTTATATAAAGTAATTTGTTTGAAAAAAATGTATGTTGTAACGAAAGTTATATATAATAAAGTTTCACTGTTTTTGTGTTTTCACTATGAATTATTTTAAATGGGATTTGTACTCTTACATTGCTATATGGCATTAAACAATATTTAATTGAGTTATTTTAGAATTTGTTTTTATATTTAGTATTTGGGCGTGTCAGTGAGATCAGAATTTAGGTACATTGTATCCGCTGTGCTTAAAACACCTCGATAACTGTAAACCATCTTCATTCATTTGCGGGGTGATTCATTACAGGTGCTACAAATTTCATATCTACTCTAAGTATAACAAATTTTATTACGTTCCGTTAATTGTTCAATATGAAATAAATAATAATACGTTTTCTGACAACTGCTTTTGAAGTAGTAAATGTAGAAAATGGTGTATTTCCAGACAAGCATTTATTAGAATTTTTTTTATAATTTATTACCGCGCTACCCTTGTAAGAGGTGGCGAGTAACTGTTATTGTAGCTAAGAGTAGTGCACAGTGTCATACACCGAATGTGAATTCTTGGAAGCCCTTAGCACAACAGCGTATCCACAGAACATTTAAACAAGCTGTGTGCGTATTCTTAGGAACGATGCACGATCCCATGTACCAAATTTAAGAATTGGGCTTCCTAAGAGGTGATTCAATAATTTTAGCAAAAACCTTCAAATATGAACGTTTTACTTACAAAAACGGTTTGTTTATATATTTTTTACAGTGACGTCAGTTATGTTACTATCATATTAGTTTTGCTATATTAACGTTCTATTTAAAATGGGATTATTACAGTTTTGTTCTTTATAGTATTACAACACATATTTATATTTATTGGAAGGTCTAATGTTAATTTAGTTTGAATTATGAATATTAGTACTTCATTATTATCCCTACATGATATTTTAATTTCATCTTTTAATCTCGGTTAGTTTAATAAATATCTACACTTTACGTAATTTAACTGATTTTGTTACGTTTATGTATTTAAACATAATTCTGCTGTGATCATTGCTTACTCAGGTTACCAAGTTCAGTGTTATGGAATTCTAAATATGTATTATTTACATAAACTTTTGTAATCATCTGTTGCAACTTAAATATTTCCCTATTGTATATATTATTTTAAATATTCCCTTAAATTAAACTTTTTATGATTTTAAATAGAATCTTAACGTCTTGCCGATTTTAATATCCCCTTAAATTAATTCTATTATGATTCAAAGTGGTATCGTAACATATTTTGTCATGGAAAATTCTCTTTATAGTTTGTTACATCTGCAATGAATACCCTGTAGATGCATGGAGGTGGTTTGCCCTTATCTCAATTTAAGAAATGTATTTTACCAAGCATGCCAGAATAATAAAAATAAAAAGATTATAAAATAACTTAATTAAATACGGCTTAATATCCAATAAAGACCAGGGGTTTAAATTCCCGTTTAAAATAATTTCCAAGGAAAATACAAAAACTTTGAACATTATTTTTAACTCCTTTACAATAAAGGTAAGTACATTTTTCAAACTACTGCCTTTCTTAAAGGTAGTTCTCATCGTTAATAAAAATATGCGTATGGAAATAAATTTAGCTTTTATTTTTCACGACGGTGAATATTCAGGCGTTTGATCTATTCCATATGAAACTGCAAATTTAGGCAGTATAGTACGAACTTCAAGGGACAGCGGTATATAGGCCGCTATAAAAAAGTGTACATTATTTGAGTTGTTTGTTTACAACATATCCAAAATTAATCAGAGTTGTAGAGACATCATAGAATGTTCCCTTGTAAGTAATGTTAAAGTCCTTTATTTCTGCCATAACTTCAAACATTTCCCTGACAATTCCAGACATGAAATTTCCCTATTATTCCCGAATATATATACTAATATTAGGTTCAATTTTCCGTCTATCAGAAAAGTTCTGATTTTTAAGTGTCTCATTTTCTTTTATTAATGAAGCGATGTGTGAAACACCATGCGCCGTTTACTTAACAAATTTAAAATAGAAATTACTTATGTTAGCATAAACGTATTTTATTTTATACGCGAATATAAGACAAGTTATTCAATATGAAATCGTAAGTAACAGTTTCTGCCTGGATTTAGAGATAGTGACGTTTGGGCAATTTGTGCTAAATAACCAGAGAATTTGTGTCTTGGTCAGTATGTTCCCTGCTGATATGACAAATGATATTTTGCGCGTCCTTTTCTCCTCCTATATTTAAACATTTGAAAGCCTCTCTACTTTGTTCTATATAGTTGGTTTTTCTGCATTACAAAAAGCATTTACTGTAGGCAATTCGGTATTCAAAACAGGTATGTCAAATTTCATTGCTATTCTAGTCAACCATTCACAGTAACCATATCAGTACAAAAAAAAGACGGGGTAATATTTTTTACGATAAAATATAAACGTTGAATAAAGCTAATCAATCACCCTGTTGTAACTATTATAAATAAAAACACTGTTTGGAGACGGTAGCCTTTACTGTGTATCTTCATGTTTGAAAAATATTCTTTCTCATCCGATTGGTTCACTTCTTGTATGTGTGAACATTGTAGTAACTATTTTGTTATCAAGCCAAAGGAAAATGCTCTGTTTTACATTATCTACACTTTATCTACTATATGACCTCATCCTTTCTTCTTCATATAGCTTCTGCAATAGGATTCAATCTTATAATTTCTAAAGGAAGTAAACTCTGTTGTCGAGTAAATCACTAGAAAGCGAAAGAAAGAGAAACTAAAAAACCATTTGTATTTTTATGCTTTGGTATAGATTTAGATAATTTTACGACATGTTACCACTCCCGCTAAGCTTTTGAGCGCCTGTAGTAAGAGTAATACATTATAGTCTTGCAAAAAGATCAAAATCATAGCTAAATTTTAAATTTCCACTGGTGTGGTTTTTTTGGAATTGCACTGCTTTAGAAGAGTTTGAGCTCTTGTTGGAATAACATGTTCATTATCCGCTAAAAGTATTCATTGGGGACTGCTAGTAACTTTTCCCTAATTTAAGTGAGAACTGGTCGAATTTTAAATGATTGGCAATATGAAGGTTGACTCTTTCAGTGGTATTATCACTGTCAAACTTGTTACAGCCTATTATGTTGCTTACGGCCTGATGAATTATTTCAATAATGTCTTGCGTAGAAAGTTAATTATAGACACGTAAATAGAAATTCTGATAAATTGCTCAATATCATATTGTTTTACGCCAGCAGGTTTAATTCATGACACTGTACTGAATATAGGTTTATCTATTCTATAATATATTCTATAAAACTGCCAGAGAAAAGAAATTTTCTAACTGAAAGGAGGACTTTCTTCAGACCCATTGAATTTTATTTTTTCTTCAGATTACTTTCCACCTAATTAGGATGTTTTGCAGGTTGTTTTATTCTAGAAAGCCGTGCTTATAATATAGATAATGATTATGGCATATTACATTCTAAAGAATCAAAGTATTTTCTTTGAGCAAGACAGGTGCTTCTAAATCGCTATCTAGCGCTAGCAGTGCTTTGAGGTCTATTATATTCAGCTGTACACATCAGATAAATCAGAAGCATCGCTAACAAGATCTGAAATCTTAACGGGAATCGTTTTTTCATATAAGGTTTTGAGATTTATACCTGCAAAATTATAATTTGGTTGCGAATTTCTGCGATTTCTTAGTATGCCATATAAGGGGCATTATAATACGTTAGGCTTATCAAATATGCTCCTTATATACGATAATCTTTTCTTGATATAAAATTACTATTTACAAGAATAAATGAGTCGTAGCAGTATACAAACAAGCATGTGGTAAAACATCAAAGAAAAATGAACGCGTTGCTGTAGAACCTACACGATGTATTTGTATGCCAGTTTTGGCCATGTATGAAGTTATCGTAAAATTTGAGACTTATAGTGCATTTTCAATATGCTTGGATATTATTCAACTGTTCTAGTTTAATATTATTTATTTTGTGTGCATAACAATATCTATATATGCATATGTTTAGAATATGAATATATAAAAAATAAAGCGATTTTTTGAATATCAAATAAATAATTAATTCTTATCTTAGGTATTAATGAAATAACCAATTATAGTGAGATTATGCTAACGCGTGAGATAATATCAATAAACGAAACGCTTGTGAGTGAGTACTTATTTTTAGACAAAATTAAAAGCATGTAATACGAAATTCCATGCATGCAAACTTTGAATTCTACATGAGAGATCTCTTTATAATATGTCGCAATTTTCTAATTTCTTTATTCTTCTATACTGTTATCAAAAAATCTATCTTATAGACAAATATGTTTTTGTAAACAGTCAATAATTTTATGAACGTTATCTTTACATAAACTTTATATAGTTTTAATGAAGCGATTAAAGTATACCGTGAAATGTAATATTGTTAGAAATTGATAATTTTGAAATATTAAAATTAAAAACATAGTTAAAAATATGTTTTTATTTATAAATTAAGTGTCACATCTCAATACATCAATTGCCATTTTGTATTTAATTTTCAAACTTTAATTACAAAATAGGTATATTAATTTAAATTTACCTAATTGTTCGTTAAATAGTACGAGTTATTTTCAATAACCATCAACCTTCATTTTTAATAGGAAGTGGAGATAAAACTAAAAGTTATGAAATTTAACTGGTATGTATAATTAGTTAATAAATCAGAAATAACAAATTTTAATAAACTTATAATTAAAAATAGATTGTGATATCTATCGTTACGAGGTCAGCATGAAATAATAACTTGGTAATAAAGTTATCTTTATAATGAATAAATATATTTTCAAAAATGATTTAAACAGAATTAATAATAATTATAATTGTTAGAAACATTAAACATTTAATACTTAGTATAGGCTTATCTGAGAAATTCTTAGGTTAAAGTTCATTGCATACACCTATTTTGATCATGGCCTGTAATTTATAGAAATTGTCATCACCTTATTGCAAAATATCTGTAGTTAAAAATGTTTGTACAGTATGAACAAAAAATGTGGAATAATATGATTCAAGTTGAACAAGCAAGTTCTCGAAAACAACTCTGTAACACGTAAATTTGAAAATAGAAAATACATATTATTGCATAAAAGGTTGATTTAGATTGCCATTTGCTTTTGAGTAATATCACTACTATCCGAATAAAAAGTCCTGTTGCTCACTTTGAAAACTTTTATTACAAAAACAGCGATTTCAATGTTTATGAAATATCTACAGTTTATCAAGTAACTATATATTGTTGGTTTACATATTTAAATTGCAGTTTTTTCTTTCGAACCGTTTTGGAGAATTTGTTGGTGACTTTCAAAACCTGGAGTATTTTATAGAATAAAGTTCATTTTCTTATATACGTAAACGTTGTTTTTCTTGGATTCACATTTTTTTTATTAAATCGCCACTTCATATATTCTTAAAATACGAGTGAAAAATCTGTATATTTAACATGTTACTCCAATAAATAAACATCTAATTGGAAAATTTTACAATCGCATATACATGCGTAGAAATAAATTGTCATTTAAATACAAATTATTTCATTATAATCCATTAGACTGCTCTTGAAATGTGAGCTTAAAGAGTGAGATGACAGAACTTTCCATTCCGATAGTAGACTTTTTTTAAAATGAAATCCCTAATTTTCGTACTGTTTGTGAAAGATCCTTTAGTTATCTAAACAGTAATATAAACAATTTAGACACCTTGTATAAGAAAAGTTTTAAGAAAAGAGCAAAAAATATGAAACGACTTACAAAAAATCTGGTGTAAGGCAACACACGATTTTCTCTTGCCCATTTTAAATTTAATTTGAATTTATTGACATTAGTTACTTTCCTATACACTTAATTTGAAAACTCTAAAATTAGTTTAAAAGCATCGATAATTCATCCATTTATAATTTCCTTTATACATGTAATAAGAGTTTTATAATTAAATTTTAAGCTCATTTAAAGCAACAATAATTTATAGATTTAAATAAAAAAATAATTAAGTATGTAAATAATGCACACAAATCATTAAAATATTAATTTATTTTTATTTTGGGAACCATAATTGAAACGGTGACCCATCCCAGTTACTGACCAGACAAAACCTTGCGTAACTCTAGAGATTTTTCTCAATAACTCACTTCAATGAATTTTCTCAGAGAAACCAATTAGTTCATGTAATATAGAATTATAGGCGCAAGAAACGTGGCGAGTTCGAAAAAAATCGTTACAGCCGTTTTCGAGAAAATTGCAAAAAACCTTAAAAGCACAAGAATAAAGTGGCACTTCCGGTCATTCGATTTTAACAAAATTCTTACTTGGAGGTGCTAAGGTGGTAATAAACATACATAAAATTTCACTTTTCTACGACGTTTGATTTTCGAGATATATTGATCACATACGTACACGCACAGACCAATTTCTTAAACCGTGATTTTCGCTTTCAGGGGACCCGAAAACGTGTATTTCCACTAAAATTTCAACATCGAAAATTTTGACCGAAAACATGACTTTCTCTATACTTTTCATATAGGTAAGAGACAGTAACAGCAACTGAAACAAATTAAATCAAATATTTAAAATTAAAAATACCGTAAGTAACCGTTTCGGTTTAAGTGACGTTCTGTATCCCTCACTTTTCACCAATAGTTCAACATTGTTAAATGTGAATATTAGCAATTGCGCTTTTAACGAAAACTCAAAGAATTGAAATTCTTATATTATAGCTGAATGTAAAGACAATATAGGAACTCGTTAGAAAATAAAAAATATCAGAACTTGCCATCAAGCTACCTGCAGTAAGAGCGTGATAGATATGTTTGTTGCTACTGACAAACATCCAAATAACCTTCCAGGTAGATTGCTATTGAATATTAAACTACTTAAATGTCAGGAATATTTATTTACGTGAATCAAAAGTCATTGGAATTCAATTTTGTAAATCGATAATGGGTTTGTTCCAGCATTATCATCCTGTACTTTATGACAAAGTTTAATATTAAAATGAAACTAACTTTTGTTCAAATGCCAATTTAGTATACAAAATTAACATTACTGAAGTTAAAAACCTTCAGAGAATTCATAAAAAAATGTTTGAGCAAGGATATTCAAAACAAAATGATGGGTCTTTTCTTTTTTAATAGCCATATTTACCGGAAAACGCGTAAAGTTTCTTTTGAATGCATTCATTCTTACATTAGTGTCGCCTTACCTGAATAAAGAACATTCAGGTGCTAAATAATACGATTTGAAACCAATAACATTGCGTACGCTCACACTTTACGATTCTTATTCACATTTCTCAATAAAAGATTTTGACAAAGATGGAATAGTAGAGGTGACCAACGCTTATTTAAATCTAAAGTGTATGTTAATAGACGATATAAGTAAGAATACTTCAAAACCCACATTAGAAAGGAAACACGATTTATTACCCAAGAAACCGTTACCTTTGAACTGGCATATTGCCAAGAATTCTATGGGTGGGAGTTTTAACCAATGTAAATCGGTTTTTGTATGTAAATTATTCCTTACTTATTTCGTCTAAAATAATTACAATGTTGACAATTAGAGATAAAAATGTTATGCAGTACAGAACTAGAGTGGTGTGGCAGATAACATTATGATCAACAGTTAGGAGGCCTTAAGCTCGATTCCTAGGTCCACCTACCCTAATTCAGGTTTCGGTGAGTTCCTGAGTTCGAACAGAGTTTCTCTGAGGTAAATATCAGGGCAGCACTTGCACTCATTTCTGATCCAGTCCATCCAAATCCTACCTTAGCTCTACCTGTTCTTACTTCACGTTCTTTGCCAAATGGGGGTCTGAGATCCCTTTTTACTGCACAATGAGAGCTGAAAGCTGAATAGATTATGTTTAAAGAACTCGTTTAAAATGTTCACCGCTCTTGTCAACACATGTTTGTAGCTAGGACATAAGTATTGTAGCGTTTGGCGGATCGTATTCTTTTTATAAATTGTTCTCTAATATCCACAGGATCTGCATAAACTAATTGTTTCATATGATGCCATAAATAAAAATCTGATATGAAACAACACACGACTTTCTCTTACACATTTTAAATTTAATTTGAATTTATTGGCGTTAGTGACTTTCCCATACACCTAAATTGTAAACTCTAAAATTAATTTAAAAGTATAAATAATTCATCTATTTATAATTTCCTTTATACATGTACTAAAAATTTTATAATTAAATTTTAAGTTCATTTAAAGCAAAAATAATTTATAGATCTAAATAAAAAATAATTAAGTATGTAAATAATGCACACAAATCATTAAAATATTGATTTATTTTTATTTTGGGAACGATAATTGGAACGGTCACCCATCCAAATTACTCGCCAGACAAAACCTTGCTTAACTCTAGAGATTTTTCTCAATAACTCACTTCAACAAATTTTCACAGAGAAACCAATTAAGTCATGTAATATAGCATTATAGGCACAAGAAACGTGGCGGGTTTAAAAAAAATCGTTAAAGGCGTTTTTGAACGCACGCACACACGCACGCACAAACGCACACACGCACAGACGCACAGACGTACAGACATACACACGCGCGCACACACACAAATAACAACCACACGCGCACACATACCCACACACGCACAAGCACACGCGCACACGCACACGCGCATGTGGGCGGGCACCCGCACGCGCACATGCACGCGCACACGCACGCACACGCGCCCATGCACGCGCACCCGCACGCGCACGCGCACACGCACACGCACACGCACACGCACACGCACACGCACACCACACGCACACGCACGCGCACTCACACACACAGACACGCACGCACGCACACACACACCAACACACACAGACCAATTTCTAAAAATATGGTTTTCAGATTCAGGGGACCTGAAAACGTGTATTTCCGCTAAAAACTGGACATCGAAAATTTTGACCGATACATAACTTTCTCCATACTATATTTCATATAGATAAGAGAAAGTAAAAATTACACCAAACAAGGAACCTACGAAAATAAAACTAATGAACTGTAGTAACCAAGTACATATAGAAACCTAAATGCAATTAATTGTAAGAAAAAATTTAATATCGTCGATTGTGTACATTTTAACGTAGACATTAGTTTCTACAGTAGCTCATAACTTGATTGCAGGAAATATATGAAGGTGCGTAATTGTTTTGTTGCTTATTCGTTGTGTTAATAGCAACATATTATACTATTCCAGTAACCCCCAAAAAATACGCGAAATTATCATTTTTTAATGGTTTTTTTAGAAACGACAAGGAATTTTTTATAAACACAACTTTTTCTTAATTTAGAACTACACCCATTTCAAATTCGTCCTATATATAGCATACAAAAGCATGCTAAAGAGAATTTATCGCGTAGTTTGGAAGTCGGAAACCACTGGGAAAATCTTTCTTTCAGTATCTGGCTAATAACCTGGAAATCATGGGAATATTGTTAGTGAAACATATTTTTACAATCTTAGCCCAATATAATAGTGCATATAAGTTTTTATTCACAAAACTTAAACAACTTAGTGGCGGCGAGGAATGAAATATATTAAAAGTTTGAATTTTAAAGTGTTTTAATTATACAGACTGTAATATTGCTCATTTTCAATTAAACTATAATAGCCCCAAGTGAACTCATCTAAAAGTACAAATTCCTTATCATCAAAATGTGACAATGCAATTTTAGATTGTTTAATTTTTTATTGAAAGTTAGTCCGTGTTTTTAAACAGGCTAGTCATCAAATGTTATTCCATTTTTAACTATGTTGGAAATAATGCCTTTACATTTTTCACTTCACCTTTTCTGCCTTCCACTCTTATGGAAAGCATTTTACTTTGCCGAGCACCTTTTTATTTACTCTTTTGCTGCCGTAAGAATTATCAGTGGAATAATCTGAAGTACCAATCTATTAATGTTTTATTTAATAATTGATGTTTGCAAAAAACTTTATAAGGTAACGAGTCCGTATTCGTGTATAAAACTTTAAATTAACGCGACTCAATGATTTTACTCCGAAATTATAGTTAAGGTGATAAACATAGATTTTTGAAATATCTAACACTACCATCCCTACAAAAATAGACTTGTTAAACGTTATTTCTATTTTAAAAACGTTCAATGACTGCAAACCTTTCAAAAAAAATTTTACAACTATGGAAGTTAGTCTGGTAAGTGTAATCATGCACGTCTTTACTCATCTCGTGATATTTTCTCACACTCTCAATTATTTTGCTATAGAAGGCATTATTCATGAGTTTGTATAATTTTTAAGAAACCGTTTACTTCGGATATTCGTAACTTGTTTAGATCAATGTGCCCTTTTAGACTGCTTGAATATAATAGCTCTATTAACCTTTTTACTTTCACTCCGACATTCAAGGACTGGATTGGTGCCAATAATGAATAATGTATTATTTCTTTGGATGAAGTGTAAGCAATAACTTCCATATTTTAACATTTAGCGGATTTAAATGTTGTGATACAAATGGTGGATCAAAATGGTCGACGTTGAGCTGAACTGGGTAATCTAAATTAACTTTGAAAACAAAACTCATATCATTGTCATTAGTCTGAGATCCATTCCCTTCTAGCTCGTCGTTTTTTCTTGAACCCATCATTTTTTGCTCTAAAAGATTTGTTCAACTTTTTTATGCCAAATTTTCTGATGGATTCGAATATAGAAGTGGCGTTGGCCGCATTTAATGCCTTCTGTGTCAAATTTGCGTTTTTTTCAAAAAAACGCGATTACAATTGAATCACAAATAAAAACTTCCTCGCATCTCGAAAATTTCAATACGAAATTGAAGATATTTGTAGATACAACTGCTACTGCAGACATAGGTTCCGAAAATTTTAGAAAGCTAAGTATATCGACAGGTAGATTTTGGAGTGATGTCTTACAACCTCGAAGAGATAGATATTTAAGTGTTAACTAAACTTATCTCGTTCTTTTTGACACTTTCACGCCATACATGAAAGCATTTCGCATTAGACATCGGACGGCTTTCACCTGAAAAACGATTTTTTAAAGTATGTTCCGAACGGCATTTCCGTATCATTTTACTATACTTCAATTCTTTTTAACATACAAAAACATGGTTGAATGCGCAACTGACAATATTTTTTGAAAGCTTTGTTAAAGGTGAACAAAAATAAATTATGCAAAGAGTCAGTAGCGATAATAATGATAAAGATAAGTGTATTTTATAATGGTACATACCTTAATATGTAGGCTCCATAATTTACACAATAACACAATGAATAACTAACAAAATATAATTGTTATTTTGCAAGCGTCAACTTTCAAGTAACCGTAATGCATTTTATGTCTAGCAAGTTGATTAATATCGAGGGGGTAACTACTATCTAAATTTTGTAAACCATTGCCCAGTTTTGGCAATGTTATGCTTTTATTGCCGCATTTCTTTCAATTGCCGAGCAACTACCTTCCATTTCCATAATTATTTCATCAGTGCTTAGGTTATATATGTATTTCTTTACCAATTCTGATATTATTGGAAGCATTTATATTATAATTCAGCTCTGTTACATGTTAGTTATTTATGTAACTAATTTAGAATTATTGTAACAACGAACTTGTAAAAATTATTACACGAATTTTTAAAATATATTACATGCCCAACTTGTTTTCAGCTAGATTTTATTAGGGAACAACAATTCTAATTATGTATAAGAACTTTACTTAAGGTTACAAATGAGCGTATTTCTTGCATATTATTTGAAATCTTTTGTTAATCTAGGAAATGAATCGGTAACAATTATTCATTAAGTCGAACTTCCTAAAAAAATTAATTTCTTGAAAAAATACGTTTTTTCTACGACTACCTCCAAACTAGTTGGTTTACACACTGCCGATCATGATTTATAGTTGAATTTATCTATGCTGTCGACGATGTGTAAATACGTCCGCTACGATGACTTTGCACACTCCATTGCTACCACTAATAATGCAAATAAACGCTAAATACCTAAACCTATATCAAATTATTATATACAGGCTGTTTCATAAACAATGGACAATGCTATAGCTTCGATATTTATTGTCCAATTTTAATGAAATAAAAACCACATCAAATAACTCAAAAAGTACTATTTGTTAGGATTAAGAAAGTCAGCGTAAGTCCTATCTTCTTTAAATAACTCGTTATAGACCTTTTTAACTAATTCTTGTAGTGATTTCTCTTCTGATTTCAAAAATGTATAACATCCACTTTTGATTTAAACTTTGGGAAACAAACGACACTTTTGTATAAAACACATATTGGGAAACAACTGATATGAACGTCATTTTGTTTTTCAGTGAATGTTGAATGGTTTACTTATTAACTGCCAAAATGGATCACCGAGAATTAACCGATATGTTGCAAGTTGACTTTGAATGCCGCAAAAACAGTCACGCAGCAGTACGTGCCTATCGGAACACCTTCTAGGTAGGGAAATTTCCACATTCCAAAACTTTTAAAAAGCAGAAATCAACCCAATGTGAATACCAGCACAAATATCTCTAATTGAATATTTTTTTATATATTCAGTGACATAGAAATTGCAACACCAAGAAGGGGTTGGAATTGCCAAGTCAAATTTGGTAAGAATATTCACCTATATTATAGTAATAAATGATCAAAATTTGGGATGAAAATCTTTATTAGATAAACAAAATTTTATAATAATTGTTAATAATATGTGGTGCGGCCTGTCTGATTTACACATGCATTTACACGCCGAGGAATTGATTGAATAAAGTGGTTTATCTCGTTTTGGAGTATTCCCTCCCATGAAAGTTTCACCTCATGACACTGAAAATTTCACATCCTTCTACCCATTATGTCTCATACATGTTCAATGGGAGAAAGATCTGGAGATCTTGGAGGTCAGGGCAAAATATGAATCTGAATGATAAAATTGATTGTTAGAAATTGAAACTTTACTATCGATGCGATCAATTCTATAACGTCTATAATTATTGATTTACTATCTATAAATACAGTTCAAGCATTTAGCTTGTGTCATTTGCTTAAA
>JAHWXV010199528.1:0-17278 GCA_024586415.1 Phrixothrix hirtus | reverse complement strand
CCCCCCCCCCCCCCCGATATATATCTCACAGGCACACACAACACCCCTATTTCTTTTTCAATTAGTCACTATACCTTTCATATTTCTGAGCCTTAGAGGAAATTCTCAGAGATTTGAAAACCTTACCTCCCCTCTAGCCTTTTCTCCTGGTTCTAGGTACCTAGAAAATTATCTGTAATAATACCAATACTACTTTCATCTACAGGTCTTAAATGACTAAATGGCGGATAGGTGAGAAGATCGGTACATTATGTACTTATTATTTAATTATCCTTTCTTAGACAATCTAAATCTCATTACCATTCTTGTAACCAATGGTTAATTTTATTTAGCCTTTTACATGTTTCATTCCTCAGTCTAATTACAATTAACTCCTGCATATTCGTCAGATTTACACTAGTCATTATACTACACTTAATTAATATAGTTCAAGTCGGTCCCGATGTCTCATTGTTTATACAGTATATGCATATACAGTCGAATCTTGTTCTTTTTAAATATTCAGAATCTGAATTATTACAATTCTAGCGGAAACTACCTGGTTTTTTATTATTAATTATGTCAACACCTTTTATGCATTTTTGACTACAAGATTTGTACAACATCAGCGTAATAAAACAAATAATTTAAAAAGGGTTGTAAATGGACCTGAAATGTAACTACTCAGTCCTAATATAAAATTGTGGGAATACTAAAATAGGAAACAAGGAGCTAACTACTTATCTTGCTTGAAGTTTAAAACTCCTAATCTTATAATTTTCTACGTACACGTGTTATAAATAAATAGAGTAATTTGCTTCAATTCATAATTGTTGATGCCGCATATGTTGATACATAGGGGATCGACCTGTTTTAAAACAACATAAAAGAAAATTAATATTGGAGTTTTGTATCAAATACTAGAAGTTAATTGAATTAACTAAAATGAATGCACTAGAAAGTAATTGAACGAAACAATAAGGGTGATTTTGATTAAAATCCGCCGCTCAAGCAGCATATACTTTTATTGAACGCTTTCCCGTAGCAATAAGTATTTTTAATCTGGTTATAATATCGTCGACCCACTCTTTCGTTTAATATGTGAGACATGCAAATGTGTTTCATCGGCATAAATAATAAGCGACTTCTTGAAATTCTACCGAGCTCTTAGGTACCCAGATGTAATTTTTTTAGCTGAAAAACTACATTCCATTATTCAGCTATTTTATACACAATTAAACCCGAGCTGTAGGACTTAAAAATTTATGTTCCAGCGGGTTTTATATGTATATAGCAAATTAGATTTATAAATAAAACCAAGTACTTACCGATTATTATAAGAAGTTTAGGTACATTAAAAACTTAATTAAATTAGTGGTAAAATATAAAAGCTCAAATTAAATAGATTAATAATGTATAATAAAATACGAAAGAAAACGTTTTCAACTAATTAAATAAGACCATTATTAAAGGCGAAATATATAATGACGCCACTGCAGATAATAATCAATGCAAATTGTAGAACTCGGGAGACTGTTAGAATTATAAGTATCTAAGCAATTGAAAGCGGATTAAGTGTTACAGAATATACTCCGCAGATTGATTACATAAAGGTTTCATTAACACTACTTTATTAAAGTTGATTGGTCTCCTATGTTCATTTATATCGAAGATAATTGAAGCATAAAATGTCTAAACTGTGATTATCAATAAATATACAAGAGAGCTTTGAAACGTAATTAATTGAACAGGAGAATTGAAAAGCTAAAAAACAAATAAAAGGTGTCACGCTCAGATATTGCTTTCTGATATGTCATGCAGTAAGCGGATATGTAAATTATTCCATGTCAAGTTTTTTGATAGAAACAATTTACTAAACAGAACATGTTATGTTCTGTATTTGACAAAGCAATAATTTGTGCTATCACTACATGCTGCGAATGAAAATGGAAAAGATAAATACAGGTATAGTTATTAGTACCTTTGCAAAATATAAAGATATAAAATCAAATACAATACAAAACGCATATCTAAAATTTTCGTAGCCAAAACTAATACTGCCAATCTGATAACTAAAAAAACATCTGCTTAAAGTAACCGTTCTTGGAGGAGTCCAGGTGTATAAGACATGAGATACAGAATAGCTGTCATGTTTAATTCAACTAGTGAAATTTTTGTGGTTAATAGATGACAGTTGTATCTACGATTGAAAGATTGGCTGCTGCTAGGCTCCAGCACCAAGCTTTGCACGTCTTTTATAATCCATTAAAAATAAATAATCTGTTGCCAATATTAAATTACCATTCAAATACCTACAAATATTGAAAAAAACACTACTTTTGTAATAAAACATTTTTAATTTTATATTTCAGCAAATTACAAACTTCTTCCTACCTATCTAATTGTACGCAAGGTTTTTGTATATACAAATTTGTAATTCTTACAGCGAATCGTTTTTATATTTATTTGAGTTT
The DNA here is from genome assembly GCA_024586415.1 of Phrixothrix hirtus. Lineage (NCBI taxonomy): Eukaryota > Metazoa > Arthropoda > Insecta > Coleoptera > Phengodidae > Phrixothrix > Phrixothrix hirtus. The sequence goes on along the minus strand of JAHWXV010199528.1, from coordinate 14,825 downwards.
CATTATAATAGACTCATATTGAAATGACTTACAAATAAAAATAGTGTAACCACTGATTACCAATAAAGAAAGAACCTTTGCATGTTACAATAATAAAGTAAAGATTATCGCAATGTAATTAATTTTTATTAATATACATTAACCACTACAAAATAAAACTGACAGCTTACAACGCCCCTTAACGTTCTAAATATCGTTTTCATTTAGCGATTACTTTAAGGAACTGTTAAAGTATCTAAATTGATGTTAAATGAACAAATAATACACCTTTGTTGAAATATTCTATATGTTTTATTTGCTTACATAAATGAATTTAAGTGTTACATCCATAAAGTACATGAGCTAACTATCGGTACCTTGATGGTACAATACTACAACCCCCACATTATTTGAAAGTGGTCGGTACCAGGAATTCTATTTTTATCATTTCTGAAGCAAAAATATTCCGCCTGCCTTGAAAGTATCGCTTTCAATATCTTTTTGATATAATTGTGGTCCTAATTTCTATGATAATTCTAAATTCAATTGTTATTTAAATGTATGAGTGTTTACGGTTGTTTGAATTCACTATCAATTGGGAGCACGCATACCTTCCCCAATGCACGTTCTGCGACTCTGCTACCGGTTTTCACTGTAACTATTCGTACTATGTTGATCGATCCAGGATGTAACTCTACGATTTTCACAAGCTACCATTTTAACAGAGGTAGACCATCATCTTTTAATACAACTAGAAGCTCATTTTGTATTTGCACGTGTATCGACCTTTACCACTTGCATCCCTGCTATAGCTGCCCTAAATACTCCTTGGACCATGGGATCCAAAAATCTTGTTGTAGTTTTACAATTACTTGATGCCGCGGAATTCGATTCAACATCAAGTGCGTAACATTGGGATCTACTAAGGCGATTAAGAGTTCACCAGTAACGAAATGAGAAGGCGTTAAAGGAGTGAGGTCGTTGGAATAATTGCTTAACGGAGTAAGTGGGTGAGAGTTTAAACAAGCCTCTATTGAGGTGAGTACAGTATACATCATTTCGGATGTTAGTAACGTATAAAGTATAATTCTCTTTAAATGGAATTTGGTTGATTTTATGCCTGTTTCCCAAAGACCGCCAAAGTTGGGCGATTTAGAAGAAATAAAGTACTATGTGATATTCTTTAAGGTTAACTCGTTAGTAACCCTTTCAAAACTTTGTTAATTAAACATTCTAGATAATTTTAGTAACTCGCGTTTTGCATCGACAGAAGTAGTGTCAGAGCAAAGGTGTAATACGTCTCCGCTTCTAGCTATGCACCTTTTCAGAGTGTTTCGAAATGACTACGTTGTGAAGTCACCTACTAATTCAAAATGAATAGCCTTAGTCGCGAAGCAACCGAAAAGTCAGATGTAAGCCATTTATTTGCGGCATCGACTCTCCCTTAGTAATACCAGCCCTGCGTAATCAACCCCAGAATTTAAAACCGGCCTAGCAGATTCTACTCTATTAGCTGGAAAATCACCCATTAATAATTATTCTACGCTAAGTGGTTTTATGCTAAAGCATTTAGCTCAATTGTATACAACCTAGCACACTGATGTGCGCGCTGAAAGTGGCCAAAACTTTTGTCGTAAGGCAGCTAAAATTTGCGGGGTTCCCATGTGCAAGTGGTTTTGGAGCTTTTGTGTTACTAGCAATTGGGTGATGTGATCTTTTGGTGGTAGGATAATGGGTATTTTGTATTTTCCGGTAATGGTGAGTTCCTTAGCCGACCTCCCACTCTGATAATGCCCTCGTCGTCAACCAAAGGTTTGAGTGACATTACTTTGCAGTGAATAATGACTGAACTACTTCATTTCAAAAGTGTTATATTCTGTACAGAACCCTGTGCATTGGACCAGTTTTATAACTGACTTGGTCACATTGTGAAATTCTGTCCTTGGCAGGTTATTTAAAAGGTTATTGGTTGGATTTTTAATTTTATGAACGAATCTTAAAAAAATCCTACTACTCACTGCAATTTTGTAAAAGATGACAGCTTAACAATGATAGACTGTGTCTCTCTTCCACAGTACTAGATATGGTCAACAGACATACTCTCATCTCTTCAACGGTGGTTTTATTTTATGACTCCAGTACACTTATGGGCTATGTATGTAAGCCCTCAAAAAGCCAATGTGGACCATACCACCATAATTTCTATTGTTGTAGATTATTTACTGAGCATCGCCGCGATAGTATACCTGCAGAGGTTTGAATACTCCTTACACCATGCCAAATACTGATGCACACCAGTCCTAATATTTCTCCAATCCTATTGACAACAAAGGTTTTTCGGGTATTTGGGGCTACCAAGAACCACGAGAAGAGAATATTTAAATCAGATCAATAAAATAAGTTTGATACGTTCAGTTTTAAATTTGAGAAACTCGCTTAGATAATAATAATGCACCACTGATCTTTAATCTAGAAAGTGTCACCATTTTGAATGGCACTGCTGTTGATTTGATAAATAACAATTACGCATAATCTCGATTTTGATAGACCATTCTTCTAATACTCACACGCGCGTGTGTACACGCGCGCACGCGCACGCACGCACGCACGCACGCACGTACGCACGTACGGACGAACGCATGCACGCACGCATGAACGAACGCACGCGAGCACGCACACAAGCACGCACATGTGCCAACGAGCCTACACGCACACGCGCTTAAATGTGCACACGCGCTTAAATGTGCACAAGCGCACGCGTGCACGCACGCACGCAAACACGCACACACGCATCCACGCACGCACATACAAACACAGGTACGCATGCACGCACGCACTCAGGCCCGCACGCACGCACACACGCCGCATGCGCGCACGCCCGCACGCACGATCCCTCGCAGGCATGCACGCACGAGATCACGCACGCACGCACGCAAGGGGGAATTCATCCACACACGCACTCACGCACGCACGCATGCACGCACGCACGCGTTCACGCGCACATGCATGCACGCACGCTGGCACGTACCTACACGCGCACGCAACCACGCATGCACGAACGAACGCACGCACGCAAGCGCGCACGTACGCACGCACATATGCACGCACGCGCGCCCGCACCCGCGCACGCGTGTACGAATACGCGCAAGTACGCTTGCACGTACGCACGCCCGTACGCACGCACTCACCCGCACACACACGCGCGCCGGCGCGCACGTACGCGCACACGCGCAAACGCATATCGCGCACACGCGCACACACGCACGCCCGCGCACCTGCACACGCGCACACACGCGCACACAAGCACACACACACATACATCACACACACACACACATCACACACACAGATACACACACACACATATAAAATATATGCATGCACCATATGAGGTTTGATATGCATCGCGAAATCTAAGTAATCGGAAACTGGCTTGAAGAGTGAAGTAAGATATTATTCCTCTCGGTATTTAAAGTATACTGTTAGGAATATGTTTATCCCACTTCAGTTTTTCTGGTCACACCATTTGTACTATTATTTTTCCTAGTACTAGGACAGCTCCAATTAAGGCAAGTGGATCAAAAAGTTTGGTAATATTGGAAATAATTAGTCGCTTGGTGTTTATAGAACCTAAAATATATTTAAACATTTCTTGTTGGCATTTCCATATTAACCCAAGATTTTTGGCTTCACCTGCGTTATCAAAGCCGACAGACATATCTTCACCGTTATCAGCTAGAGAAGGATGGCTGGATGCCTACATACATCATTCGAAGCCTGCTTTGCTTAATACGTGACTGATTTACTTACAAGTGTATTCGTTCCCATCAGTAAGTCGTCATAAAGTGCTCTTTTGATTACAGCACAATCAGCTGGAAAGTTTGTCATTTCTGCGTTCGCAATTTCTTATAGGTGCTTAACAGCCAAGACGGAGGGTGAAGCAATGCCGTAGACTACAGTTGTTAATTGATAGGTTCATATTGGTACTTCGATGTTTCCTCTCCAAAGAATTCTTTGCATATGACGGTCATATTTGTCTAATATAACCTACCGCTACATTTTGATAATAACTACCATTAAAACATATTGGTGAGTGGAAAACCTTGTAATTATGGAAAATAAGTCCTATTGGATTGTAGGGCTAACTATTACCTTATCATTTAGGCTCATTCCTGAGGTTGTTTTGGTTGATCCATCACATACGACGCGAAATTTTGTGGTAGTACTCGCTTCTTTCATCACTGGGTGATGTGGTAAATAAAATATTCCAGGCGACTCCTGTAACTCGTCTCTAGTGACTTATTCCATGTGGTTGAGCTTTAAGTATTCTGTGTTGAATGGTTCATAACTCTCTTTGAATTTCGGGTGTGCCTTAAATTTACGTTCTAATAAATAGAATCGCTGCAACGCATTTTTTCCGAATTCTTCTAATGCGTGGGAGACATTCATTAAGGGCAATATTACCATGATGCGTCCCTCAATGGTTCGTGTATGCATTTCAATAAACTGTTCTTCGCCTTTAGACTCTTTGGGAGAATAAGTTTCGTTACATTTTCTTTCTCCAAATTCCCAAAACCGAGTTACCTGTTTTTCTGATTTGGTCAGCATTGTGCTGCTAGAAGATACATGCACGAGTTGATTAAGATTCACCCTATCACTAAAAATCCAGTCATACTGCATTTTCTGCATATAAATTCGATCAATGCCTATGCGCATGTGACCAGTATCTTATATTTTCAAAAATACTTTTGCGCCTAACAATTAGTCGGAAGGAGGACACACATTAAAATTGGGGTCAGTTAAGTGAATGCCCTATGATAGTTGAAAATGGTAAATTTTCTTTGTTTTTGTTAATATTAGGCACGGTATATTACAAATAAGTGAACTGTGGTGCGATTTAAGAATGACGTTCGTAATTTCCTTTACGGAAGCTGACGATTGATTTATACCCACAGCAGGTATGTTGGTAGACCTTGTGGCCAGACCGGAGTTTTGGCAGAATGATTTTGATATTAAATTTGATTAAGATTGAACAATCGCTGTAGATAATAATACATGTTTCAAGCTTTGATAATTGACGAGAGTATTGATCGAGCCTGAATCATCTACTGCGAAACTATGTGTATTTGAAGGAACAGCGTTTTCCGTTTATAATGACTTTGGTGAAGCAGCATTTTTTATATTTTCTGTTATTAGTTGTAGTAATGTATTGTGCTTTTCATTACATGCCTTACAGTTTTAAATTACATGATTGGACTTAAAGAAATTTAAACGTAAGTTAAGCTCCCTTATCTTTTTGATTCTAGATTCAATTGAGAATCATAGGAACTAATTGCATTGATGAATTGAATGATTATCATCACAAAATTTACAATTTTATTTGGATGTCGTAATATGCCTGTGGAACGCATATTGGTGTTTGCGGTGTAAAATTTTCAGCTATATGAGGTTTTTTCAAAGATCCTCATTACGATTGAGTGACTCAAGTATTTGAGGTCTATGGATTAGGAAGTTGGGCAAATTTTGACAAGACTGGATATCTTCTTTCGTAAAACATTCCCATTTCTGTACCGTAGAAATGTTATATCTTGATGTTATCAAAAGAATAATAAGTACATCCCACGAATCTGTAGGTAGATTTAAAACAATTCAATACCTTGATGTGAATTGTATTATTGAATAGGAACACATCCTTTAAATAACTTCAGACCTGTACCAGTGATAGAGTTTTACACGAAAATGTATACTTTTTTAAATTAGATTCACAATGGGCTTGGGTACACGTGTGTTAGTTAATGCTTTTTATAACTCGTACGCCCTGTATAACGTGTTAGTTAGTGCGTTGTTTCCTCCCTACTACATACAAAGTATAATTTAATTCCATTTGACAATAATTTATTTAAAAAAAATTTGGTGTGAGAAAACACGACTTTCTCTTACCCATTTTAAATTTAATTTGAATTTATTGATGCTAGTTACATTCGTATACACCTAAATTATAAACTCTAAGATTAATTTAAAAGCATAAATAATTCATCCATTCATAATTTCCTTTATACATGTACTAAGAGTTCTATAATTAAATTTTAAACCAATTTAAAGCATAAATAATTTATAGACTTAAATAAATAGTGATTAAATATGCAAACAATTCACATAAATCACTAAAATATTAATTTATTTTAATGTTGGGGACGATAATTGGAACGGTCAGTCATCCAAGTTACTGGTCAGACAAGAACTTGATTAATTCTATTGATTTTTGTTAATTAAAGAGCACAACGTTTCCTCAAATATTCATTCCTCAATTTGGTCCGTGAAGAATGATAATCTTATAGCAGGAAGTTTAAGCTACACGCCGAGTTGCAAGCTATTACTACTATTATTGCTTTCATTTAAATTACCTTCAACTGCAATAGGTTGCATAAATGCCTCTACATTTACCATTACTTCGAAACATTGACCTCCAAAGGTATCGCGTTAGATATTTTGACTTCCACCCTGAACTAGTATTTTAACTTGTGACTATAAATCTTCGAATTATTAATAAATATTATCGGTTTTTGCAATGGGGAGCTTTAATTTGATGATACTACCTTTGTCGGTGCAAGTTTAAAGAAAGTTATATAATCTAGTCGGCTTGCTTTTAATTAAACAAAGCTTGGCAATTACATTTTTAATTTCTGTTTCCACGTTATGATTAATGATATAATAAACTATTTTATATGCGTAAACTAATTGAATTATTTTTATTTATTCTAATGATAATTAAATGTTTTTGTGTTGGAAATTCATCGCTAACAAGCGCTTGGGTTGCAGGATTATAATTTACCCCAACAACCTTTGTTTGATGTATTGTTACACTGTTTCGGATGGACGGCTAACATCTGATTTGAAATCACTTTCTTTACACTAACTATTTGATTTCATTTAAATTAACAAAATTATGCTGCGATTACAAATTTTGTTTGTCTCGAAGGATCATTTTAAAATATTTGAATTGATATTGAAGGAATAAATAATGCACCTTTGAGTGAATATCTGTATATTTTATTAGCTTATATAAATGAATTTAAGTGTTACGTCTATAAAGTACATGAGCTAACTGTCGGTACTTTGGTTGCACAATACCACAAGTCCTACCTTATTTGAGAATTTTCTGTACCATGAATTCTATTTGTAACATTCGTAAAGAGGTAACAGAAATATTACCCAATTTGAAAAGTATGTGGTTGCTGTTATAAGTAATAGTACTGACCTTATTCAAGTCAATAGAACTTTGTTGCTAGCCTTTATTGAAAATTATTTTAATAAATTAATAAAAGCAACACTATCTTATTACTTTTTCTTACCTATATGAAATATAGTATAGAGAAAGTCGTGTTTTCCGTCAATATTTTTGACGTCCAGTTTATAGCTGAAATACATGTTTTCAGGTCCAGTGAGTTTGAAAAACATGTTTTTAGGAATTAGTCTGCGTGTGTGTGTGAACGAGCGTGTGCGCGTGTGCATGTGCGCGTGTGCTAGTGGGTGTGCGCGTGGGCGTCGGATGCGTGTGCGTGTGCGTGTGCATGCGTGCGGGCGTGTGCACGTGCGCGTGCTCGTGTGCACGCATGCGCGCGTGTGGTTGAGCGGGTTGGTGGATGGACGTGCGGGTGTGCGGCAGGGGTTGCGGGTGGGCGTAAATGCGTGCATGCGTGCGTGTGTGTACGTATGTGGTCAATTTATTTCGAAAACCAAACGTCGTAGAAAAGTGAAATTGTATATATAAGTTTATTACCACCTTAGCACCTACTAATAAGAATTTCGTAAAGATTTAATGATAGAAGTGGAACTTGATTCTTGTGATTTTTAGGTTTTTTCTGATTTTCTTGAAAACGGCTTAAAGATTTTTTTTAAACTCGTCACGTTTCTTGCCCGTATAACGCTGTACGTCATTAACTAATTGGCTTCTCGGAAAAAATTCGTTGAAGTGTGTTAGTGAGGAAAATTAACAGAATTAATCAACTCCTTGTCTAACCAGTAACTTAGATGGCTGACCATTCCAATTATCGTCCCCAACATAAAGATAAATTAATATCTTAGTGATTTATGTGAATTGTTTGCATACTTAATTACTATTTATTTAAATCTATAAATTATTTATGCTTTAAATGGGCTTAAAATTTAATTATAGAACTCTTAGTACACGTGTAAAGGAAATTATAAATGGATAAATTATTTATGCTTTTAAATTAATTATCTAGTTTATAATTTAGGTATATAGGAAAGTAACTAACATCAATAAATTCAAATTAAATTTAAAATGGGTAGAAGAAAGTCGTGTGTTTTCTCACACTAGATTTTTTTTAAATAAATTATTGTCAAATGGAATTAAATTATATTTTGTATGTTGTAGGGAGGAAAAAATGCACCAACTAACACGTTATACAGGGCGTCCGAGCTATAAAAAGTATTAATTAACAAACGTGTACCCAAGCCCATTGTGAATCTAATTTAAAAAAAAAGTACATTTTCGTGTAAAAATCTATCACTGGTACAGTTCTGATGTTATTTAAAGGATGTGTTCCTATTCAATAATACAATTCACATCAAGGTATTGAATTGTTTTAGATCTGCCTACAGATTTGTGGGATGTACTTATTATTCTTTTGATAACATCACGATTTAGCGTCTCTACGCTACAGAAATGGGAATGTTTTACGAAAGAAGATATCCAGTCTTGTCAGAATTTACCCAGATTCCTAATCCATAGACCTCAAATACTTGAGTCACTCGATCGTAATGAGGATCTTTGAAAAAAAACTCATCTAACTCAAAATTTTACACAGCAAACACCAATATGCGTTCCACAGGCATATTACGACATCCAAATAAAATTGTAAATTTTATGATGATAATCATTCAATTCATCAATGCAATTAGTTCCTATGATTCTCAATTGAATCTAGAATCAAAAAGATAAGGGAGTTTAACTTTACGTTTAAATTACTTTAAGTCCAATCTTGTATTTAAAAACTGCAAGGCATGTAATGAAAAGCACAATATATTAATACAAATAATAGCAGAAAGTATAAAAAATGCTGCTTCACCAAAGTCATTATAAACGGAAAACGTTGTTCCTTCAAATACTCATAGTTTCGCAGTAGATGATTCAGGATCGATCAATACTCTTGTCAATTATCAAAGCTTGAAACAAGTATTATTATCTACAGCGATTGTTCAAATTCTCGACGAACGTGGTAACTTGTGTAACTGTGGATGCCTGTTGGATGTTGGATCTCAATAAAATTTCCTATCAAAATCATTTTTCCAGGACCCCGGTCTGGCCACAAGGTGTACCAACATACCTGCTGTGGATATAAATCAATCGTAAGCTTCCGTAAGGGAAATTACAAACCTCATTCTTAAATCGCACCACAGTTCACTTATTTATAATATACCGTGCCTAGTATTAACAAAAACAAAGAAAATTTACCATTTGCAACTATCACAGGGCATTCACTTAACTGACCCCAATTTTAATGTGTCTGCTCCTACCGACTAATTGTTAGGCGCAAAGTATTTTGGAAAATATTAGGTACTGGTCAGATGCGCATAAGCAATGATCGAATTCATATGCAGAAAATACAGTTTGACTGGATTTTCGGTGATAGGGTGAATCTTAATTAACACCCGCATGTAACGAAAACTCAACATAACCGCCGCTTTTGCCAGCACAACAATATAAACTGCACATTACTCATGAGCGCGGCCAGTGGTAACACAAAAATTTTGTTCGATACTCGTGCGCTTTCACATTTCAGGCCCTCGATCTGCTGTAGAATTCGATCTCGGTTCTGGGGATGACAGTGTACTTGTGTCGATAATAACTATTTGTTGCTACAGCAATGTGACACTTTGATAGTTTGTAGACAATCAAAGAAGGCGAGATTTTACTGCTGATCGTAAAAAAATCATTTTTTAGACTTCTATCTGCTAATATCTAGGTTTGTTTGTATGTTTGTTTGTTTTTGTGGCTGAGGATTCGGGATGGGGTATTTCCCTTGACCCTCTTGGACTAGAACAGTTCTATAGTCATTTCGCCATGCCTACTAGGATTTTGCCGAAATGACACGGGACCTACGATTTTACCTCCTTATCCAAGAAGAAGGCATGTTTTTTAAATTTTTCTCCGTTGGAAAATTTACCGATCTCGATCGTATTTGAACCAGCTTCCGTTGGGTGCGTATATCTAGGATACAATGCAAACATTACATTACAAATATTTTATAATATAAAACTTGTTTTAACTATGTTTACCCTTTGTGATTTTTAATTCACCGATTTAAGTTAGATTTTAAGGAAGCATGTCAAATTGTTAGTAAATTTCAAAATGTTTATTAAAAAAGGATTTCAATTCACTTAATCAAAATATTTATGTCAAATAGAATTCGCCGCAGTTGTAAATAGATTGAGAAGCAGGTGCTGATGCAGCAAATCAGTCGCTTACTGTCTCTGTATATGTACAACTTAAACTGAAAGTAAACTTGCTTATAATATGCAAGATTTCACACCATTTCAAGTTAATTGATATTAAACTGCGAAATCGTCACTATAAATGACACTGCAGTGTCACCCAAGCGTGAAATTTGCAATTTCAAGCTGAAGTGATATTGATGTAATAAGGTAGCATTATAATGTTGCAAGAAATTCCACCTGACATTGAGAATGCAAATGTAAAAATATTTTCTTATTTAATAGACAGATACCTTATTGTGGCGTCGTGCTATGGTCAAGTTCCATATGACGCTTCAAAACATTGAATTTAAGTCAATAAATTTTTTAATTACAATAACGAATTTACTTCAGGTAAAAATGAAACTGTCACGTTTCGTTGAGTAAAATTCAAGAATGAAAAAAATATTATGGGGAACGAAAGTGCAGGTCCGCCCACATAATATAAATAAAAAAGAATCTATTAAGACTTATGACTAAATCAGTCATAGCAGAGATTGGCTAGTAAGATATAGCTTTGGTAACTCGCAAGTAACAATATATATCAAACAGAGCAAAACGAATCTGTTACTAGGATCTCAAAGTGCTAAAGAGGTGCCAGATAAACGTAGAATAGGAAAGCTAATAAAAAAAGGCACTTAAATCTTGGGCAAAGCTGTTCGCAACGACGTTCTATATCCAAATTTCGATGTTCTAACGAGTCCACGACCGCCAAATTGCATATCTGAGTTATACTAGCACAATAAAACTCACATATGCAATTTTGTGGCCATCGAATCTCAGAGCATCGAAATTCGGACACAGAACGCTCTTGCGGACGGTCGCGCTCGAGAGTAAAGTGCCCTTTATGTCATTGTTCAGGCAAATTGGCTATTATGTTGACTTGTGCTATGCTAGCACAACTCGTACATTCAAGTTGGTGGCCTTCGCATCGTCAGAACATCAAAATTTGGACACGGAATTCCGTTGCGAACGGCCGAGCTCAAGAGTAAAGTGCACTTTATATCGCGAAATCTCGAAATTAACAGTTGTGCTGAGTTGTGCTATACTAGCACAACTCATATATGCAAGTTGGTGGTCATCAAATCATTAGAGCATCTAAATTCGGACATAGAATGCTCTTGCGAACGGCTGAGCTGAAGAGTAAAGTGCCCTTTATATCGCTGTTCTGGCAAATTGGCTATTGTGCTGACTTTTGCTACGCCAACAATACTTATATATGCAAATTGGTGGTCATCACATCGTCAGAACTTTGAAATTTAGATATAGAATTACGTTGAGAATAGCCGCGCTCAAAATTAAAGTGCCCTTTATATCGCGAAATATCGAAATTAGAGGTTGTGCTGAGTTGTGATATACTAGCACAGCTCATATATGCAAGGTTGTGGTCATTGTATCGTCAGAACATCGAAATTTGGATATAGAATGCCGTTGTAAACGACCATGCTCAAGAGTAAAGTGCCCTTTATATCACTATGCTGATTAAATTTGCGATTTTTCTAAGTTGTGCTACGCTAACACAACTCAGATATATAATTATATGACATTCGAATGGCTGATGTTAATTTAAAGGTTACTTCAATGCTGTACCATCGAAAACGTTTTTTGGGCGTAACTTTTTTTGTAATTATTTTTTAAAAATACTCCTTTAGCACAATATTAGTACAATGTAGCAAAACTTAGTACAATTGAAAAAATTGTAAAATATGCAATGTGGGTGGCTCGTCTAAAATATGGGTTTTTCAATTTTTTGACGCATTTTTCGTCTTAATATTCGAGCACAATTAACTATTTCGAAAAGTGGAGGATAACTTCGTATAGGCTAGAAGTTCCTATATTAAATTGAAATAAAACGACACTTACTGTATGGAATTTATAAGTGATTATCTTAGAGAATAGCTTAGCTGTAATATTACTTTATCAACATGAATTTTTCGTTTTCAGTTAATATTTTTATTAGTTTCTTTAACATTGGATATTAATAATATTGAAGGTTTTTAAAAATAGTATTATAATAAATTGTATATAATGAAGTTTTTAATTTCATTTTAGTGCCAAATGCATGTTTAAATACTTTACTGACCCACTGTATATAAAACTGTCAATCACCTACTTTGTAAAATTCTGGATACTACGGTCTTTGAACGGCAATTTTCTAACTGTATTACGACGCCTATTTTAATGGATAAAGATGCAAAACCAGCATACAGTGAGAAAAACGTTTATTGTAAATGTAATGCTTAAAAATTTTCATTTAATTGTAAATGTTTAACATATTTTTTTTGTACAATTAGTTGTATTCGCTTGGCAAAATTTGTTTATCTTTAAAATAAAAAAAATACGAGATTTTAATTTTCATCGTTGCAAGTCCACTGGTAACGAATAGCAAACATAAGCGAATCGGGACCGTAAGCGAACTCAAACTTTAACTCATCATTACGAAAAATGTACCTATTTTATAAAATAAATCCTCAAATAAAAAAATAATTACTGTATTTTGCGATTCTAACAGCGTAAACCCGATTATAATTCATTCAGAAATAGAAAACTGCTCGCATCTCGAAAATGTGTACAATTGTACATGAGTGTCAACAACACGTTTTATTTTGTGTTAAATTTCTTTAACTTTATCTATAGTTGTTAATCGTTTCATAAGTGTGTGGTGTCATTTGGAAGCTTAAATACTGCATACTCGAAGGTATGACTTAAAGTTTATCCTAATCTTTTGTTTCGGTGTAATTCCTTATTTAACGGAAATTTATAAAACTCATATAACGATAAAATTATCTGTATTGGTTTTTGTAAAGTTTATTAAAACATTTGCAAATGTAAAAATTTTAAATTGAACTACAGAGTGATATTTTCCAACTATTAGTATTTATTAATTAAGCATCCTTTGTTTTCTATTATATATCCCCCTGTGGCCAACCTGTGTTTGTTGTGATAGTCACCCGGGAATAAAAAGTATCCATTGTCTTTAATGTTATTGTAAATCAATTTACTTTTATATATTATTCTACTACAAATTATAATATATTAATACATGCATTTCAATTGAAATGGTGAGTAAATGAGGAATATGTGAACAAGGGGTTACCCCAACTACTCTTTATGCAAAATGCAATGGCAAGTGCAACAAACTTATATATATAAAATGCAGTGGTGCAGCTGAGGCTGAAATCGCGTCTTTAAATGCGAAAAAATTGCAATGGCTGTGTTCCCTATGCACAGACGTAAATTCTTTCTCATTAATTATGATGTAAATAAAACTATTGATGTTGAGACTGTGAATAAGTTAATTGCAGATCAATTTAAAATGCTTAAGGAAGAAATTAAAAATGTTATCGACACTCGTTTCAATAAGCTCGAATCGCGTATAATTGAACTCGAACAGTCACGTAATGATCTCTTATTGGAAGTTACTCATATTAAAGAAACAATAGAGACCGATAAAGACTTGTTCTTTGAAGATATTCTTGCAGAACTATCTAAAAGATCTATAAGAAAATTAAATTTAATGTTATTCAATTTGAAAGAATCTCGCGCTTCAAATATTCATCAAAGAATTAATGATGATTTGACAGAAGTTAACACTATTCTTGGTTCTAGGGGTATCGTGTTTGACTCTCGTAAAGTTTTTCGAGTTGGTAAGAAGTTTAATAATAAACCAAGGCCGCTTAAAATAACATTTATCTCTGCTGAGGAGGCATTGGAAGTATTAAAGGGTAATGTAGCAGCCCCCAACTTAATTCATCAGTACCGCGCCGACTGCACAAGAAAACAAGCTGAATACTTTAAAATAATTAAAAATGAGTTTGAATATCGTAAAGCTAATAATGAAACTAACATTACTATAAAATATAAAAATAATGTGCCCTATATAACATCCACCAAACAAATCACTGTAGCATCTACTTCAAAACACTAAATTTGTACTTTCAAAGTTGTGAAGGTATGCGGACGAAGGTAAAAGAGTTTTCTTTAAGTGTAAACTCCAATGATTACGATATTATTGTCCTATGTGAGACTTGCTTATATTCAAATATTTCTAGCAATCAGTTACAAATCCAAAATTATGATATCTATAGATGTGACAGTACTATTGACGGTGAACTGCGAGGAGGTGGGTTTCTAATAGCAGTTAGAAATAATTATAAATCAGCTTTTATACTGCAATCAAATATGGTCGAGCATCTGTTTATATCAATCAGATTGAATAATGTCAATTACATAATTGGCGCGGTTTACGTACCGCCACGATCTTCGCTATTAACTTATATCGATCATTGTAATGCCATTGAAAGTTTACGTAACAAATATTGCGAGCATAGTTTTATTATATGTGGCGA
>JAHWXV010199478.1:0-12483 GCA_024586415.1 Phrixothrix hirtus | reverse complement strand
AAAACAATTAGTTGCTCTAATTCTTGTACATACAATAATTGTAAAAACTGAGATAAATACAAAATGTTGTCTTTTATTGATGAAATGCTTTATATCTACAGTAAAATAACATTCTTTAATATTTAAACACTATTATTACTTACTAAAACTGTTTTGAAAATAAACTTGAAATGTAATCACACTATTCATTAGTAGCACTTTTAGAAAATTCGTCTTCATCACTAGTGTATCATCATCGGAAGAACCTGTATTTACGGTGAAACTTAAATTTTCCACAATTTCATCGGTTAAACCATCAGCTTTCCAAAGTTCATCAGCAAGATGTCTTATGTGATTACACTCGTTTTCCCAATTTGTCGAAGTGATAGCTGCAAATTCATTTCTAACCAACTGCTCGATTTCATGATTAGAATGCGACACAATATTTGTAGCAACTTTTTGCTTCATCATACTCCAAATCAACCCAATTGGATTTAAATCACAGTGGTAAGATAGCAAACGTAGGACGGAAGTAACTCATCTACGTAATACGTTTTAGTCAACTGATATCGTTTTACCAACATTAATAGTTCTGCTTTTAGCATATTGGCTGTTGTTGGAATATCATTTGCCTCTAGCCACGTTCGAGCATGAACTTTCAGAATATTTTGTGTAGGTGGTTTATTTTTTTTTGTTTACAATGATACGGTGCATCGTCCATGACGATAATGCTGTTTGGAGGTAAGTTTGGAATAAGGTGCTCTACTGACTACCGCATAAAGTTGGTGTGGTTCATATCATCGTGATAATCCCCCGATTTACTTTGGGATGTAAAAATAAGCAAGGCATCTTTAATAAAACCACAAGACCCTCCTGCGTGTACTATAATATACCTCTGTCCTCCTCGATCACATTTATAAACCCCAGGTTCTTTTTTAGACTGCCAACATTTGTAAACTCAGTATGTTGGATGAATGTAGGTTTCATCTAAGTATATTACCGGCCTTTCCTTATCACCTAATTTTTCATTTTCTCTTAACTTTCTTAAGCATATAGAACGCCAAGCTACAATGTTGTATCTTTCCATTAATCATTTTCTTTTATTGTGACACTTCTTGTATCGAAAGCCCAACCGTAATAAGTATTTACGCAAAGTTTCTCGTCCTCCTGCGTAGTTAACTTTATCTTGCATTTATTCAACCAGCATCTTTGACGTTGGCACTTTACAATCAACAGTATAAATTTCATGTACACTTCATCTTAATACACCTTGATCGAAATTATCTAAATCAGTTTTAACCGAAGCTGGAGTTTAACGTTTACTTTTTGGAGATTCCAACAATGAAGTAGTACCTGCCGTTTTAGATTCTAACCGAATCTTCTTTATGAAACTGACTGACTTTCCTGTTGCTGCGGCAGCTAGTTCAGTAGCTTTTTCTAGTGGAAAAATCCACTGGCCATTGCATTTTTGTTTGTCGCAGAAGTCGATAACATTACGAATAATATTTCTTGCTTCTGAGCGAACAAGTTGACGTTTACTCATGAGTACCGATTGTAAGCTACAAATGAAAGAAAACTTTAATTAATTTTATGTTACAGTTATACCCTTAATTTAAAACAATAGATGTAAAATTATTGACGTTTCGATATTCATAACCTCAAATCCCACAACTTGCTAGAAAAATTATATAACTCCAAAATAAAAATACTTACATGAGAATTACTATTTAAATGTCTAGTAGCGTATTGAAAAAGACAATTTCCTTCAGAAAATAGATTCTATCAAAGGAATTACAATACGAAATCCCTAAACACCTCAGTTTTTGTCGTTTACTATACACAACTAAAATGACGCTTCTGATTGGTCCATGATATTTGTTATTGAAATTAGTTCGCATATTTTCCAGGGATTTTTTGAACTTGGTGCTACTGTGGACTTTGTATGATAATAGGTTATGTTAAGTGACATTCATAGATAAAAAATGGTTACATTTATACCATTTTTATATAAAATATAGTTATATATTGTGATTTTAAGTGGCAAACATGGCTGAAGCATTTATGTTGGAGTATTTCTTATTTGAAAATGAAATTAATTTAAATAATGTAGTTAATTCGATTCCATAATATTGATTTGTAATCGATAGATTGCGAAATTTATCAATTTGTTTGAGATATTCATCCAGAAATAATAACGTTGCTTTGTTATTCAAACAGAACTTTTGTTCTCGCTGAACATTTTTATTTTCAGCAATATTAATATCCTCTCCTCCTCCTAATTCTTCTACATTCTATTTTTGTGAATGGCCACTTGTCTGAGTTATAAATCCAATTTACATTTAAATTTGAAATATCAAAAATTAATAAAATATTCACTGATGGTGATTTTTGGTATATTTTCAACATTTACTACACTATAACTAGAAAATATAAACATTTTTGGAACGTCTCCCATTTATAACAAATATAAAAAAGCGTTTTTAAGTTCCTAATAACAAAACAAATATTAGGCGCCTTATTAATTTGAGGTTAGGTAGCATAAGCTGACCAAACATAACAGAAAATGTTATGCTGACATAATTATGCAATTGTTGAAAGTCAGTACTTGCTCAGCACACTCGTTTAAAGAACCGTTGTCACGCAACTCTCTCAATGGTTGCAAACAGTTGTATTCCCTAAACACGCCCAATGTTACCTACCTGCTAGTGTTTTAAATATAGTGGTAGAAATCTTCCTCGATCAACTGCTTTTATAATTTTACCAAATTTACTTGCGGTTAATTTATGTTTTCTTGCTATTAACCACAATGGATTTTCATTTTGTCTTGCAGTTAAAGATGAAATGTTTTTTATATCTTCATTTAGTAATTTCAATATTTTTTGTAAGTAGACGAATTTATTTATTATATTTTTCAGAGAATAAAATCGATTCGATATCAAATGTAATGTTCGTAACCTTATTTGCAGGTGCTGATGTAAGTAACCAGCTCATTCCTATGGGCCCACATATTTTAAAATCTTTCAGAAAGGTTTTACCACAGTATCATCAGAAACTGCATCCTCTGCTGAATAATCTAGTTTAGTGGGAGGCTTTGGAAATACTTCGGATGTCCTTTAGGTATATTTTCATGAGAACTTTTCAACCGGGAACAAGCATCCTAATGCATAAATAAAGCTAATGTTGCCATGTGATGGCATAAATATAACCAGGTACCTGATGATATTCCTGTTTGATTTATGATGATTTGAAAACATTTCCAATATGACTTACAAATTAAATATTAATTAACTATTAGAACCTAAAGTAGATACACAAACGATAATTGTAACGGTCACTCATCCAAGTTAATGGACATGCAAAACCCTGCTTAACTTCGGAAATTTTCTCTAATAACTTCCTTCAACGAATTTTTTCGGAGAAACCGTTAAGTTCACGTAAAACGGAATTAAAAGCATAATAACCGTAGCAAGTTTTAAAAAATTGTTAGACCCCCTTCCGAGAAAATTGCAAAACAACTTAAAAATCGCAAAAATAAAGTGACACTTCCGGTAATTTAATTTTAACTAAATTCTTCACGTCTCACGTGCAGAAGATAAAAAACTTGAGTATAAAATTTCATTTTATATGATGCTTAGTTTTAGAGATATGTTGTTCAAAATTAATATTTCAAGTTCTTCCGGTTACTGCATTTTCGAAAGTTTATTAGAAAAACTGCTTAGTTAATAGAAAACGGAATTAAGTAGCTAAGAAATATACTAAGTTTTAAAAAAATTGTTACAGCCGATTTCATCAAAATCTCGAAAAACGAATATTCGGATAATATTTAAAAATGAGAGAAATAAAGTGGAACTTGCGGTTGTTCGATTTTAATCAACTTCTTCATTTAACATACAAAGATAGTTATGACCTCAAATATAAATTTTCATTTAGCTAAGACTTTTAGTTTCATAGTTATTTTATTTATAGTTAACGATGAAGGTACTTGCGGTTACTCGATTTACGGAAAATTTTCTGAGAAACCGTCTTAATTATACCAAAGGGCATTAAATTTCTAAGAAATACAATAAATTTAAAAAAACCGTTAGAGCCAATTTCGAGAAAATCGCAAAAAACAAAAAAATGACAAGAGTAAAATGGCACTTCCGGTTTACAGATTTTAATGCAGTTGTTAAGGTCATGTGTCCGGGTGGATATAAATTTAAATATATAATTTTGTTTATATACGATTTTTCATTTTTGAGATATTTTGTTTACACACACACACATAACCACACACACACATAACCACACACACACACTCACACACACACACACACACACTCATGCACACACAGGCGGACACACACACACACACACACACACACGCACACACACATACGGGGACACACACACACACACACATACACACACACACAGACCAATTTTCAAAAAAATGGTTTTCGTACCCAGGGGACCCGAAAATATGTATTTCCGCTAAAATTTTGACATCGAAAATTTTGGACGAAAACAATACTTTTCGATAATTTGGAGCTAAAAAAGCTAGATTGCTATTTAAGAAAATTATCGATAAAGTTATATCTTAATAAGGGACGCCTTTTAATAGGAAAGACCGCAATCGAGGTTTCTGAGCATTTTTCGAAACAAAACATCGTCTTTGATTTACTCAATTTATTCCAAGTTACAGGCTCGCTCAATATAGTGTAGAATGCACAATGAATTTTTACATAATGAACCACGTGATCTAATTACATACAGGAGTTTAAATACAATAATACATACTAATAAATTATTTACTATTACTATACTACGTAAAGACATAAAAGTATATTAAAGTAAGAATAGACAAGAATGCATAAAATACTACCTAACTACAATAAATTAAAAACAATCAAAGTGTTAAATACCCCAATTTCTTCACCTAACTAATATGTAACCAAACTGCCATAAATAAAAGAACCATCCCAATTATAAGAGGAAAATAATAAAAGAATCTACGCATAGAACATATAGAAACGACACCTATCAAATTCGGGAACGCACAACAAATATCGGCAGAACTATTAGAATCCCACTACTACCAACAGAATTCAATTTTCGAAATACGGAAATGCATGTCTACGTTGCTTTCGAATTTAATATGTTTTTTGTAGAGGTTATTTAGAATGTGTTATATTAATTAAAAGTTAATACATTTAAGCATTTATAAGTGAAGGGTTTAAATCATATTTGTTTCGTATAAGAGCACTAGGAATTGACAAAGAACGCCTATTTGAAAATGACACTTAATATAGGTGTAAATAATTTTCAGCTTCATAATGTTTAGCCCAGTAGTTTAAAATTAGGGCGCATTATTAACGTCATCATTAATAAGCCCTATTTAAAGTAAATGTGCACTCAGCAGTAAAAAGAATTGGTGAAAGGCAGTTTAGGCCTGTCTTAAGGCTAGCGCCAGGAAAAGCGCCGGCCCTGAGGTGCAGGCGGGTGTCGCGCCTGAGGGGATTTGAGTACCCTGAATATCACCTCAATCCGCTACGGTAGGTGGGTGCTTGATATGAATCTGCAGGCCGGCGCCAACAACTTTAGCGCCGGCGCTGTCCTTAACTTGTATTTATGTGTTCACAGAATCTT
This sequence comes from Phrixothrix hirtus, assembly GCA_024586415.1. Lineage (NCBI taxonomy): Eukaryota > Metazoa > Arthropoda > Insecta > Coleoptera > Phengodidae > Phrixothrix > Phrixothrix hirtus. The sequence continues at coordinate 6,876 of JAHWXV010199478.1, read as the reverse complement.
CTTTGTCAAATGGAAGGAGCTCTTATGGCATTGGGGTAACTTCTTTGAGATCGTGTTCCGTGTGAAACTTGAAATTCAGAAGTAACCGATCTTGTGCTAGATCTTGGATTGGCAGATATAATTGCTTCAACTATTTCTCAGCCATTATATCTAATGTTATCTAACATGAGTTTTAATTAACAATTTAACAATTAGTATTACCTGGATTTATCTTTCCAGTAGTCTCAAATTTATCTATTACGCGCTTTATGGTTGGTACCGATGGATGAGGACCTTTTAAATACATTCTAAAATAAATCACGCACTGTATAATGACTGTTACCACCATAAAATGCTTTTAAAATTAATACTTTTTTTGTAAGGAATATTTGCAGACCGCGAATATTTCATTGACATTGCATTTCTGTTTGTCATTTTTATGGAAAACCAATTTTAAAACATTTTTATCTGTTTGCGTATCGAAATGAGCTTATTTCCAAACCCATTTGAGTTTATAATGACCTTCTTTTTAACACAGAATATTTTATTGTAAAAGGTTGGTAACATTAGTAAAATACCTTATTAAACGTTAAAATCAATAGGAAATTGAAAAACTTTCTTATTCGAATGTCCAAACGTCAATGTCACCAACTATCACTAAAATCCCTAAATCAATTATACGCCAAACAATTTTTAGCAAATAGATAAAATAATATAATAGAAATCTCGTTTCATAAGACAATTTATCACACTCATTCATTGGAAAACTTGCCTCTACGAGGTTCGTTTTATAAATTTGAACTTGTGTGATAAAAACCTGTCTTATGAGACTTGTTTTTTAATAGACTATTTCGCATTAATTTGAGGTAGCACAAACGATTTTTAAGTGGCTGATCACATCAGATACTGCAGCAAATATCATTTAATTTTTACTATTATCATTTTTATAAGTTTGTATGTTAATTTCTGTGCTATTTCCCTATGTGCCGCTGTAAAACTATACACACGATATATTTTCTGTTGTTAGAAATTAAATACCCTATACAGCGTTTGAATTTTTTTTATCTTTCTTCGGCTTTTTAGGTATTTTTATTCAATGCTGATGCCAGAAGTGTCTTATATGATGGCAGTTAGTTTGAAAATACGACGTGATTCGTGCACAATAGTTTTACATATGTTTACCCAATGGCAGAAATAGTAACAGCGATGAATATTGAACGTTTTTTATTAATGTTATGAAATTTGGAGAGTATAAGGATTATTTTTCAGATTTGAACTTCGAACAATTCGATTTGCAGCATCATACGGATTTATATTATTTCAACTAGCTCAGTACTGCGTACCAGAAGACTACGTTAATGAGGTAAGCAAAAATCGTTAAGTGCGTGTCTAAAAGTAGTAGTGGTCTATTAAAGACATATTATTGGAACATTATTAATGACTGCCTCGTAAAATAAAATAAAAATCTGAGCGCGCGCGCTTGTGTGTGTGTGTGTGTGTGTGTAATCAAAATATCTCGAAAAAGGAAAGCAGTAGATAAACAAAATCTTATATTTGTGTTTGTATCTATCCTCGCACGCAAACCGGAAGTGCCATTTTAATCTTGTTATTTTTTGGTTTTCCGCGATTTTCTCGAAATCGGTTCAATAAATTTTTTAAAATTTATTATATTTCTTAGCGATTTAATGCCCTTTCATATAATTAAAGCAATTTCTAAAAAAATGTCCGTAAAACGAGTAACCGGAAGTAGTCTTACATTAATTATGACTAAAATAACTATGAAACTGCTAGTCCTAAAGAAATGAAAATTTGTATATGAGATCCTAACTACCTTTATATGCTAAATCGAGAATTTTGTTAGAATCGAATAACCGGAAGTACAACTTTATTTATGTTATTTTTAGATATTTTCCGAATTTTCGGTTATTCGCGATTTTCCCAAAATCGGCTTTAACGATTTTTTTAAAACTTATTTCATTTCTTACCCATTTAATGATCTTTGATATAGTTTAGGCCGTTTCTCAAAAACTTTTCCGTAAATTGAGTAATCGCTAGTACATACACCGTTAACTTAAAATAAAATAACTATGAAACTAAAAGTCCTATCTGAATAAAAATTTATAATTGTGGCCGTAACTACATTGGTATGCCTAATGAAGAATTTGGTTAAAATCTTTATTTCTGTCATTTCTAAATATTTTCCGAATTTTTGTTTTTCGCGATTTTCTTTAAATCTGCTATAACGATTTTTGTAAAACTTAGTAAATTTCTTGGTTACTTCATTCCGTTTTACATGAATCAAGCTGTACCTCTAATAAATTTTCGAAAGGCGAGTAACCGGAAGTACTTATTGTATTTATTGCAAACAACATATCTCAAAAACTAAATATGATATATGAATGGAATTGTATATTTAAGATTTTTATCTTCTGAAAATGAAATGTCAAGAATTTAGGTAAAATCTAATGACCAGAAGTGCCATATTTTTAAATGTGCTACGGTTATTATGTATTTAATGCCCATTTACGCGAATTTAACAGTTTTTCTGAAAAAAAGTGTTGAAGCAATTTATCAGAGTAAATTTCCGGAGTTAAGCAGCCTTTCGCCTGTCCAGTAACTTGGATAGATGATCGTTACAATTATCGTTTCCAAAATAAACGTAGACGCTCTTCTATTTCTTGAGATTTTTATGTGATCCCCTCTTAAAGTCATTTCAACTATATTCAACCACCTTTCCCTAGATCTACCCTTTGTTTGATTTTTGATCACGTTTTATTCACGTATTCTCTTTGCTAAAACGTTAATTTCTTAGTCTCTCTATATGGCGGAATCATTTTAACGTGTCCATCTCATGCAGATTAGGTAGTTGCACTTTTACACTGGGTCTGTGTTTTACTCACTCGTTCCGCACCCTATCAAGTCTTCTTAAATACCTCATACCGCATTTATTTTACTCTCTTATTTTTTCTACATGCCTAAGGTTAGCGGTTATCAAACTGTGGAAACAAGCACACTATTGCATACAGCTGTCTTGGCGCCGATACTTATCTGTTCATCTTTAGTCATTGATCATTTGCTACCAATTACGTTCCTTCCTGCATTCAATCTTCCTTGAATTTCATAATTCGTTCGGCCATCACTTGCATACATTCTACCAAGATACACAAACCTATTCACTTGCACAACCATCTCCTTACTTAACAATATTTGCCATGTTTCACGACTATCTTTCTTATCAAACACCATCGTTTTAGCTTTATTACGATTAAACTTGAAATCCATGCTTTCATATATTTTTACAAATTATTTATCAATTGCTGCATTTGACTCATACCTTTAGCTATCAGAACTACATCATCTGCATACAGCCATACTTTCATACTTGTCTTCCCTAGATCTATCCCATGCATTTATCACAAATTTATCCATAAAAATATTAAGGATACGTTAACCATGCTTATCTAACATCTTAAGATTATATCAAAATACTATTTATAGTCCCGTTTATTCTCACACACACACACTTTCCTTGCAACACATATTGCACTTAGTATATTCGCTCTCTTTATTTTTCTTTAAAATTGCACACAATTTATGTCCGTTCGCACAATCATATACACAAATGTACAGTAAACACCTGATACACGATTTTTACCCTCACATTAAGGCATACTGCACATCCCAGATTTTATTTTAAGTTCTTGTGCATCCTCTATCAATCAGAATTCTGAAAAATATCTGTTCTGGTATACTCCTCCTTATTCCTCTGTAATTCTTTCATTAATATACCTGTTCCTTTATACAGGGTGTTAATTAAATATCTGCGAAAACTTGAAAGGGCAATTCTGTGAACGCTTCTAAGACAAAAAGTTCATGTAAACCTGAGTCCGAAAATACTTCGTTTTCAGGATAGAGGGAGTTTAAGTTTAAAAAAAAATAAAAATTAATTTATGTATTTTATAGCAATTGCAACCAATTAAAGTTAAAATTAAAATTTTTAGCAATTTAGCTAAACAGTTTTGCTAAAGGAAAACTTGGAAATGGTCCCCGCCGACTTTGATGCAATTGTTTACTCGCCTCGCTATTGAATTATACACTCGCTCGAAAACACCTGGCTTATTTTTTATTATTACACATGAATCAACTACTTTATTTCGAAGCTCTACATCTTCAGCAGGGGTTTTGTACTGGAATGATTTAAGGCATCCTCATTAAAAAGTAATCGAAAAGACTCATATCAGGCGACCCAGGAGGCCATGCTTGTAGATCTGCTCTATAGATCCAATCATAACGATAATTTTTATCCAAAAATTGGTGCGCTCCCAAACTCAAGTGTGGCGGAGTATCTTCCTGCATGTACCACTTACAGTATCTTACTATAAGCGAAACCTCTTCCAGAAATTCAAGTAGAATATACTGTATTGTTCTGTATTGTACCCAATTAAGTCTAAGTGGAAGAAAACGGGGCCCAATGAGGTTGTTACCGACAATTCCAACCTAGTCATTGACAGAAAACTGTTCTTGAAAATTATTTTCTATTATAGCGTGAGGATTGTTATGAAAATTAATGATTGAATTGCGAGAAAAACAAGTTTCATCCGTGAACAACACCTGTTTTAAGAAACCTGGATTTCTTACGATTTTACTTCGTAACCAATTACGAAAGATTACTCTCAGACGCAAATACCTAGGCATCAGAGCTTGCACGCTTTATTTGTGATGTGGATATAGCTGTTGGTCTCTTAAAATTTTTAATACTGTTACATGGGGGTTGTTTAATTCCTGAGATATTTTCCGGGTACTGGTCTCAGGATTTCTTTCAATTTTATTTAGGACAGCTTCCTCAATCTGAATTGTTCTTACCTTTATAGTGGAGACTCTTTGGAGTAATTCCAAGTTATAAAGTTCATATAAACATGGGTCCGCAAATGCTCCGCTTTCAGGATAGAGTACAAAGATAAATTTAATGTTGGTAAGAGTAGGAATGCTTATGGAGTTCTTTCAAAGCCTTTTACATTAACATGTGGATTGTTAATTATCATAAAATGCACAATATTTCGAAGCCAATGCAATCAAGTAAAACGGATACTTACAGCTTATTTTATAACAGCTTTTAGTTAAGAGATTCTTTAGTTTGCAATTAAATTAAAACTATAAACTTGCGCGCGGTATTTAATACATTCTTAAAGTTTGTTTTATTTTTAAAGAGTCTGAATTATTACACTACCGGAACCACTAATATAGCGAAAACACGTGGAATTCTTGAAATTCCATTAGATCTGGTTTTGCGATATATTACGGTTCCACAGGAAACGTCACATACTGATAAGCAATTTCTGTTACAGGCTGCTGCTATAGGTGATGAAGTCTTTAATTTACTTTTATACGTCAAGATACCAGCTAACTTACGCAGTGATTTATTATTGGTAATTCAGAGATCTCAAAAGCAAATCACCTTTAGAGCTGGAGGATTGACTGAGATTAATAGCAGAACACTTATTAGTGTAAATATTATATTTATAGCTGTGTAATGCAGTCACTTACATACTTATTAATTTTAGGTTTTAAGATTTTCCTGGTCAGTTTGCGCAATACTAAGGACTATAAAATAGATTTATATAAATATCTAACACATTGATAGAAAAAGCAATTATTTTGCACCGAGAAAACACAAATACTTTGATTTGTAGCTAATTACACAAGTTTATTTACTTAAATTATTATTTGCAATTTATTTGAAAATACTTTTGTAATACATACAATAATTTATATGTAAGCAATTGAATCACGAGTAACATAATTTACTTAATTTTTATTATAGGAATAAATAGATACCATTTAACTGCTTATTCAATAATCTGATTATCATATATTTAGACTGCTCTGCAAAAAGCAATCTTGACCAAAATATATAGCTTATTTACTTGCTTTGTGGCTGCGGCTTCGGAATGCGGAGATTTTCTTGGCCCTCTTGGGCTAGAACTTATATAATCATTTCGCCAGGGTTCTAGAAATTTTTCAAATCCGTAGTAGTTCCACCGCCAAAAGGAATTTTTAGTGTAGCTAGCATCATATCGACACGGGGCCTACGATTTTACTTCCTTGTCCGTGAAGTTCTTAAACTTTTTAAAATTTTCTCCGCTGAAAAATTGACAGATCTTGATCGGGTTTGAACCCACGTTCCTTGGGTTGTTGCTTATTACCTCGTTCTTATAACGAGATATTAGTTACGTTAGCTAGCTCTGAGACTCTACAGGAGTGTGCGTTGGATCTGCACTGAAATAACATTCAACAGTTTATAGTTAAGGGCGTCGGACGTTAGATTTCGTCAGATAGAAAAGAATTATATAGTGAAAATAGTGACCGTGGGATACTATTTGTTTCTGGAGATAATAAATATGCACATTGGAAAGAAAATAAACAGGCTGTAATCAAAATTTAATTAATAATAAAATTATTTAAAGAAACATCAATTAATAACAACATTTTATATGAAATGAGAAAGAATACAAATAAATACTTAGAGTTTCGATTATTGATTTCCTTGTAACTTTATCATCTATCCATTTGGGCTTCACGGTGGAATTTCGTTCACACTTCGTTGTTCGAACAAGGAAGGGCAGGCGCATACTGCTGCAAAATACACATACAAAGTAATTTGTCGAATTTGAAACTGAAAATTAAGTTAAGTAAGATATACAAGGAACTCTACTGTGAATCAGATTCTGATTTATTTTTGAAGTTACAAATTATTTATACCAAAAACAATAAAATAAATGTATTTAATTAATTAATCACAAACAAAGAATGTAATTTAGATTTGGTAATATAAATTAGTATTCCTTTTAAAAATTGAAATTTACTGTCAATGTGAATTAATTTTACCTTATTATTTCA